>OVAU01002055.1:0-13250 GCA_900406315.1 Biscutella laevigata subsp. laevigata
GTTCAAACTAGAATTTATGGCTTTTATCGGAAAAAAAATCTCTGCTTTTTCTAAATAAGCTACTAAAGAGTCATTTAATTGCCTAACCTAAATTCATTTGTATTTTTTTAGGNTTTTTTTTTTGTTTTTTCTAAATAAGCTACTAAAGACTCACTTAATTGCCTAACCTAAATTCATTTGTATTTTTGTAGGCAAATATGCAATTTTAAATTCTTGCTTTTTTTAAGTTTAGGCAACTTTTATTGATTGGTAATTTTTTTGCCTAATGACATTAAAATATGCAATTAGGCAATTAGGCAATTACCCATCGGAGCCCATATATAGAGAGAGTCTAGGCATGACCAGTTCGGTTATTAATTAACCACGGTTACGGTTATTACTTAACTATTGATTACGATTATAATTTTCTTAATCTTAATCTTGACCGTTTAAAATATAAATAGAGTTTAAAAAAAAAATATAAATAGAGTTAAAGTTGCAAGATGATTATTCTTCTAATTAAAGAATTTATATATATCCTACAGAATATAAACAAAAATAGAAATGAAGATTAAATATATGCTTCAACATTTGACTTCATAAATTTAAATATTTCTTTATATTTTCGAAAACTTTTTCGTCTCCTCTTTCTAACTTTTTCTCTCTCTGAACTCTCTCGACTTCAATCGTGTTTTCCGGCAAGAGAAAAAGGAAGAGAGCTCCGGTCTTCAACCGCCTGAGCACAACTCCGTGCGTCGCGGCTCTCTCCGCCCGACCCATTCCCCCTTCAGCTGCTCCGGTGGTGCGCGACTATTCTCTGGGTCGGTGGCTCTCTTTTCTCGGCGGATCTAAGCTTGTGCTCCGGCGGAGTAGCGCTTTGGTTTTGCATGTGACGGATCTGGCCGGAGCTGGTCCGATCTTGGCCAGTAAGCCGAGATCTCCGCCCAAGCTCTGGTAAGTCGTCATCTCCTCCTCTGTTCGTTTGCTCGGCGTTGTGGGTCTCCCCTCGTCCCTTTCCTCCGCTTAGAACCTCGTCCGCCGGCCAGCATCGCGATAGGCGCGACGCGGCGGTGTTAGTGGCCAACTTGCTTGGTCGACGATGTGTTTCCCCTAGCTATGGCGGTCCGAGTCAACAGAGCTCATGTCCCTCTTATTTCGCTCACCCCGGAGGGGTCCATGTTCGTGAGTGGAGGCGGAGAGGACCTAGGATGTCCGACGACTCCTCTTCCTAGCTCTGTGCCGTTCGTGGTCCCGCGTGCGTTTTAGGGCTTCCTTGCTCTCTGGGTTATGACGGTTTGCGTGGCTGTCGGCTTCTCGGTGTTAATGCAGCGGATCTCAGATGACGGTGGTGGCGCTGGTCTTTACCTTCAGTGGTAGCTTAGTGCTAGGGTTTCTTTATGTTGGGTCACTTTTGGGCCTAAGTTGTGTGGGTTGAGTCAAATTTTAATTGGGTTTGTTTAGTTTAATTTTTGCAGTCTGTTTCCTTTTGTTTATTCTGTAACATTCTGTCAGAAATGTAATTTAAAATGTTTACAAAAAGGTGATATTTTCTTTTTAATTTAAGCGAAAAAATAATCATGATAATTACATTTAATTACATATATAATTTATATTTTAATATAATTAAAAAAATTATATTTATCAGATAATATCAACTTATTTTACAATCATTTTAAATTTAATTAATATTTAACTTTCCAGTATATACCTTTTTTTCGTCAGATTGTTTACTTTCTGGTGTTGTCTTATTAAAATAAAATTTAGAAAACAAATAAATTTACGAAGAGACGTAAAAAAAGGAATTTCAAAAAAAAAGAACTGCAGAAAGTAAAAAAGAGATGATAATGTTTGTGTGCGTGTACGCATGCATAAGCAACTCACACAATTCACGTGTGAATGGATCATCGTGTATTACACGTGCGATATGTTAGCGCGTGTGATGATGGTTGGTGGGAGAAGTTGTGATTTCAACATGTTTTGGTCGTTTGTTATAGGCGAGACGATCATAATTCTTTCTTTCTTTCTTTCTTTTTTGACTTAAATCGTAATTCATTCATATGCATAAAAAAAGGTTCGTGGGGTTAGGTTATCTGTTCACAATAGGGTCAATTACTCAAAAAGGTTCTTCAATTTTACATCTGCTTCCTCTTCTACTTCTTCTGTTTATTCTATTAGTTTTTTATTTTGGTTTTATGTGTTCAGATTTTAATACGAACAAATTTATTACTTTCGATCATTTGAATTTCAGGACTGATTGTTTAGTATAAACGTTTGAGTATTCAAGTCAGTTCAGATTAATTTTCTCCTCATTTTGGTTTTTAGGTATTTAAAATTTAGAATCATATTTTTAACAAAAAAAAGTTTTAGAATCATATTGAAATTTAAGGAGTTAGCCACTGCAGACAATCATTGACGTTCAAAAGGGAAGTATTGAAATGAATTTTGGTGATATGGTCGTACCTTTGGACTTGAACATGATAAAGAAGAAGTCCTTGATATGTGGTCAAACATTCTGGATAGACACTTAAGATGATGTGGTGCATGAATTCATTGAGAAACTACAAACATATGACCATTTGGAGGTAGTTCTAATCAACCCGGAAAATGGGCAATGGTATATGAATGGAAAGAAACCAAGATGACTCAAGCAATGGATGTTGCGCCAGAAGAGGAAGCTCATTGCTCCTTCGTCGATATGACTAAACCCATCCGCTTGAATTCAAAAAAGGTAGAGATTCGAGCTCTAATTGGGATCCTATAAAGGCCCCCAAGTTAAAATTTAAAGTTCTGTCAGCCGGGCTAAGTTACGTTTTCTTGGGGGCTGATTCGACTTATCCGGTTATCATTAACTCTGATCTTAACAATTGCGAGACCTCCTTATTGCTTTGTGAGTTGGGAAGTACTGGAAAGCGATATGGTACTTGTTAGACCCATCGCCGAGCATCAACGCATGTTAAACCCTAAGCTAATGGACGTGGTAAAGAAAGAAATTCTGAAAATTCTGTCGGCAGGAAAGTGGATCAGCCCGGTTCATTGTGTTCCCGGTTCATAGCACGTGGATCAGCCCGGTTCATTGTGTTCCCATGAAAGGAGGCTTGAACGTCATAAACAAAGATAAGGATGAGACGATTTCAACAAGGACCATCACCGACCATCGAATGTATATCGACTACAGGAAGCTGAACACTGCGACTCGAAAATATCAGTTCCCTCTTCCCTTTATCGATAAGATGTTAGAAAGGCTTGCTAACCATCCATATTACTGTTTTCTTGATGGATATTCAAAGTATTTTCAGATTCTTATACAACCAGATGATCAAAAGAAAACCACTTTTACATGCCCCTATGAAACTTATGCTTACAGGAGAGTGCCCTTTGGGCTGTGCAATGCACCAACCACCTTTTAGCGATCACTACAAGAAAAACGTTCATTGATAGCACTCTACCATAGCACGAAATGCCTAAATGCTATCGTTGAAAGTTTTCAGATTTTTCAGTCGTCTGTTATAGCACAAAAAAATGCTATTCTATAATTTCACTAAAAATGATATGAAATTGTGTTTAATCCAACTAGCATTTGTTAATTACCCATTATATAATCAAATTTGTTCAATTAGTTTGTTAATTTAGTTCACCAAACTAAAAATTAAAAATCAAAATTTTTTTATAGCACTCCGCGACAACACGCATTTAAGAATTGCTATTGTAGATGTTTATAGATTTTCGATACTATATAATAGCACAAAAAACACATTGTGTTAGAGTTTTCCAACACTTAGCAAAATATTTCACGAAAATTTTCACGAGACACTTAGGCAAATATTTCAAGAAAGTTTTTCCAATCTCCTCTATTGGGTTTTATGGATAAGATGGGGTTTAGGAGTTAAATGTTGTGTTAAAGAGTTTTACTTCATACATGTGTTTTGAGGTTATAGTTTGAGCTTATTTCAACATTCTCATTTCACAAAAATAAAAACTCTATTCGGTATATAGTGTTAGATTTCAATACATGCATATTCAGTAATAGAATCAAATTTTAAATATTTACATATTAAATTTAACAAATAAGTATGTTTTTTAAGATTTTGACATTATATATCATTATATTAGTGCTATTGTATCGTTAAATTTTATAGGGCGGGAACTTAAATTTTATAGGGCGGGAAATAATCTAAAATTTCATATGGCGGCATTAAATTCCCGCCCTACGAAAATTTAACGATACGATAACACTAATATAACGCTATTGAATATCAAAATCTTAAAATCATATTTATTTGATAAATTAATTGAGTAAATATATAAAATTTGACATTAATCTCCTAAAACCCTAAACCCTAAACTCATAAATTTAAAACACGAGCCCTTAACTTTAAAAGTTTCCAGATCCTTCTTGTTTTAGAGGTTAGATGGGGTTTGGGGTTAGGTTTTTAGAGGTTTTAAACAAAAAATGGTGTTTTTGTGTTTGAGAACGAATAAAAAATGAAAATTATAATAGAAAATGAAAGTAACCAAAGAAATACATTTCCGAATAAAATAAAATTCAAATGTTTGGTTTTTATGGATCACATGGGGTTTAGGGGTTAGTTGGAGTTTAAGGTTTAAGGTTTGGGGTTTAGGGAATTATACTTCACACTTGTGTTTTGGGAATTATATTTAAGCTTATTTCAACATTTTCATTTCACATATAAAATTTATACTCGGTATATATATAACACTTATTTGATCTTAAACTCTATTTTTTATCCATAAACCCTAAATCCTATTTATATACTACTTTTAAAAACTAATTTTAAAAACTAGTACATAAAACTATTTAAATACTATTTAGATCAAAATAAATTAAAATTTGGAATTATTAACAAAAGTGAAACAATACTTAGATACATCAATGAGACTATTACAAAGAATATAAAATATTTGGTAAAAATAACTTAAAAATTGATACTATTACAAAAAAATAGTAGATCATTTTGTGATTGGCTAATCTTAAGAAACCAAGATCACCTTTCATTCAATCTGGACCATTAATAATAGAAGATCTAATGGTTGAGAATGAAATCATTCTGATTGGCTAATCCAAGTAAACAAGGATCTTTTTTTTAGGGACAATTGCACTCTAACACACTTTTACAAAACATAATTGCACTCTAACACACTCTAAAACTTTGTTTCACCTTAAGACATTTTTCCTATATGATATTACTACTTAACCCTCGAACTCATCTAACTATTTCAAACTAACTAAAAATTAAAATCCTAACTATTCATATCAATTCTCGATCCTCACCATTTTTCAGATCTGTTTCTTCAAATACTGACTAAATATTAAAATCCTAACAATTTTTCAAATCTGCTATTTTTCAGATTTGCTATTACTGTAAATGTTCACAACAAATTTGTTCATCTCCGTTCTTCCATTACAGTTTCTCGCTCTCTCCACACTCTTGCAACGATACTCTTCTTCGTTCTCTTTCTTCCGAACCTTCCCTTTCGATTGAGTCTACATGGTCAGTTGAATCAACATCAGACTCGGTGAAATGGGTCTCAAAACTGGGAAAATCCCTATCTCAGCGGCGTCTTCTTCTTCGGCGGCTTTCTTTTCTTCCTTTCGAATGCCGCACTTCCACCAGCACAGACAGCATCCGCCTAACGTAGCCTCGTTCCGTTTCAACCCTAGGGACCCCGATGATATCTTTGCCGAGTTTTTTGGATTTGAAGGTGAAGACAATTTGTTCTTCTGGAATTGATTTTTTGTTCAATTCTCAGAAAGAAACACCTCTCATCGAAGAAGGTTTTATATCTCAGGTTTGATTCTTTGTTCAATTTCCCACGGATTTCTTAATTCGGCTACTCGATTAGGTTAGGAAATTGTATCTTAAAGTTTCCCATTTCTCCCAAATTTGACTTGAGTTTTGAGTTTGATCTTGTGCGTTTTATTCAGAGATTTTTCTGCTTAATTAGAGTTTACCTTAAATTTCTTGATCCTTTTCGATGGCAAGTTTTCTTCTAAATCCAAATGAGTTAGTGTTTACTATGTTGATGATTCATATGTTTGACTTTTGGAATTGTTGATCAAATTTGCTTCTCAATGGATAGATATATTACTAATCGAAGCTTGGTTCTGATCAAATACGGTGTTGTTCACTGCATTTGACTTTGGCTGAAAATGTTTTTGCCATTTTATTTTACCAGGAAGCGACATTGTCTGCTTAAGATGGTTCAGTGGATATTCATGGAAACCCAACATTGAAAGAGAAGACAGGAAACTAGAAAGCTTGTCCATTCATTCTCGGTGAGCTGAAAAACAAATTTGTTTCTTGCTCGTGCCTTTCATTTCATTTCATTTCTATAAAACTTATCTTCCTTCTGTTTATAACCTTTTGAAGATGATCTTAATGTTTCGGTAATGAATGCTGCGAGAGGCTAGCTTACGATGGTATTGCTGGGAATCTAATCACTTACCTCACAACTAAACTACACCAAGGAAACGTTTCTGCTGCTACTAACGTTACGACATGGCAAGGGACTTGTTATCTCACTCCTCTCATTGGAGTTGTGCATCCACCGTTTGTGAAAATTATTGAGTTTCGTTCACTACATATATAATAGAGAATAACCTGCATCAAGAGTTTGAGAATTATCTTCTGCGATCTCGTCAAATGCACATTAGGTACCAACATCCAAAGACCTGCTTGCTCGAAGTTCATTGGGTATTAGTTGTCAATCTGATGCACAAAGGTACTAAATAGTGGTCAATTTCAGGTTTTAAATCTGTTGAATCATGGTTAGCAAAATATAATTCACTAACCACCTAATTTGGTTTCTCAGAAAGACACAAGACATCTATATGATGTTCTGACTTATAATCTCCAACAATACATCCTGAATCGTGGCCAACCAAGAAAATTTGATCTCAGGATTTGAATCTGGTTATTTATTACAATCACACAAAATCATTTGACTTGTGGTTCAGAAAAATACATTACTAACTACTTAGTTAGGTTGCTAAAATCCACTCTCAAGATTTGGCACCTAACTCCTAGCCTAACTTAGAAAAAGTTGAATTTAGAAAGTGTGTTAGCATAGAAAAACAATCAGCATAAATGTTGTGGATTAGTGGTATAATCCACAAGTTAGGTATAAAAAAAATGTTGTGGATTGGTGGTTAGTATTACACAGGGAGTTAACCTACATACAAACATCCGAATTGTGGATTTGTGTTCAGTCATCCAAAACCACAATTCACTTCACCGTAATGCGTAAAAAACCGACGAAACCATCTAATAACAATAAAGTTTAGTTGTCTTATAACTAACCACAATTCAGCCCGATTGCAAACCTACAAACTAACTGGATATACAACATAACGGATATACATATTTAATGTAGAAGATGCATGTGGTTAGCTAAAGGTGGTTTGGTATGCACAACAACTACAGTGACCACGAGTTATACTAGAAAAAAATGTTAAAAGAAACGAGATGGGTGACTAGAAACAAAAGCAAACAAAACACAAATGGATTTAGTTAGCAAAAAATGTGAGGGCATAATGGTCACAAAAGTAAACATAGTTTTTAAAATATGTCCCACAATGCAAACATTATGTGCGGTGCTTTACAATGCAATTAATACTACAAAAGTGTCCTACATCGTAAATGCCCCCTTTTTTTAACCGTTAGATCAAACCAATCAACGGTTCAGATCTTTCAATTCTATATCTCTTCTATCCCTCTTCTTTCTCTCTTGTCTTTTCCTCTCACGAATATCTCTTCTTCACGATGCAGTAACGACGACGGTGAGATGTGACGGTTTTCCGGCGAGTGAGGATAAGAGCACGGTCTCCCGGCGAGTGAGCGAGGCTGAGACGAAGGGAGGCGACTGAGCGACGCTGAGACGAAGGCCGTGTTCTACTTCGCGGCAGAGGAACCGAAGAGGCGCTCGAGAAGACGCCTGCGGGTGAAGCTTTGGGTGAAGCCGTGTTCTACTTCACCGCAGAGGAACCAAAAACAACCGGATCGCTCCTCCCTCAGTTCATTAACGGCGATGACTCGGGAAGATCTGGATTCAAAATCTTCTCGCGACGATGATTGAAAATCGTGAACTATGAACTGGATTCCAGAAGATTCGAGACTTATGGTGCCGGTGAGGACAACGACGGCGAGAAGGATGGCGGGGCGAGGCTGTTGGCGCCGGCGAGGCTGATGGCGCCGACAAGGCTGATGGCGCCGACGAGGTCGATGACTCCGGCGATGAAGCTATGAGCTCCGTTTATATTTTTTGTATTTCTTTTGTATTTCGTTGGTATATTTCTGTATTGTTTCGTATTTTCTTTTTATTGTTTTTGTATTTCTTTGTATTGTTTTTGTATTTATTTAAAAGTAATTTGTAACTTTAGTAATTATAAATGAAATTAATATATTTAATAATTAATATAAAATTATTCATTTTTAATTTTATAAATATAATAATTAATATTAAAAATTAAATAAAAAACCATATACCCAATATACCCTTAAATTTAATATATAACATTGTTCTTCAAACGCTATTATATATGAGACAAGTATAATAGCATGGATATGGAAACGCTATTATTGATGAGATAAATATAATAGCAACAGAACTAAAACGCTATTACATGGGTATATGTACGATAGCTGCGGCAGATACATCGTTTATAGAAATGCTATTAAAGGTGTATAATAGCATTTTTTGCGTGTTATCAATGACCGTTTTTCTTGTAGTGAATGCAGGGTGTCAATTTAGTGATTTGATTGAGAGTATCATGGAAGTGTTTCTGGATGATTTTTCTCTTTATGGTTCTTCTTTTTCAGGAATATCTGACTAACCTATGTAGGGTTCTAAGACGCTGTGAGGAGAAGCATTTGGTTCTAAACTTGGAGAAGTGTCACTTCATGGTTCGCGATGAGTTTGTTCTTGGGCACAAGATTTCACAACTCGGCATTGAAGTCGCAAGGAAAATATCAAAGTAATGATGAACTTGCAACTTCTGAAATCGGTAAGAGATATTAGAAGTTTTCTCGGTCATGCAGGTTTCTACAAGAGATTCATCAAAGACTTCTACCTGATCGCAAACCCGCTGACATAACTCCTGTCGAAGGAAAGCTGACATGATCTCCCTTGATGAAAAGAACCACACTTGATGAGATATAGAACGCAGGATGGCCAAAGAGGCTATCTAGCATAGCCGGCCAAAAAGGCGACATCTTGGAGGGCAAGGCCGCGACTTTTAGAGGCGGTGAGCTCAGAAGGAATGGTATGGAAGCTGAGGAAAGCAGAGGAGAGTCTGGTTTGTATGGTGCACGGTGGAAGCAGGTAAGAACGCCGGAGGGGGGTGAAGTTGTACGATGTAGCGGTAGCGGTCAAGAGGGTGTAAAGGTGGCATCTTTGGACCAGGGAGGATCCGACTTGGTGGGGGCGAGTCCGGGCTGACATGAGGATGAGGAAGGCAAGACACATACAGAGGTGGCGGTGGCAGAACGTGGCAGAACAGGAGGAGAACGATGCAGCAAGATGAGGGTAGCGAAAGGCGAAATGGCGGATATATGATGATGAATGGAACGAGAACGGAACTGGGGTGGAACGAAAACAAAATGGGACTGGAACGAGAGGACCATCAAGGCTATCGAAGGACCTTGGATACACCAGAACCCTTGGATATGACACACCTAAGGCTTCTTCTAAGATATGACACACTTGAAAGAAATGAGCTAAATTTGAGAGAAAAGTTATCTTGATTTGAAAGAAGCTTAAAGAACCAAGTTTGGTAACAATAAGTTTAAATACTCATGACAGAAAGGAAGCCCTAACACTTGGGCAAAACGCTGAGATTTTAAAAGGCAAGAAAGCTAACATGTCTAAAGGAAGCAGCAATCATATGTCTCAGATTAAGTCTCTGGTGGTTTCCTTCCTTGGCTTTCTTGGCGGTTCATATTTAAGTTATTGTTGTTATCTAGGGCCTCGTTAAAACCTTGGTTAGGAAAATATTTTGGGATAACCCAACCTAGGAAAAAGAGTTCCCAACCTAAGATGAATCGTATTGAAAATGTTTAGGCAATGAACCGATTCAAGGTCTTCTACAATCTCCAATTGCTTTGAGTGTTCCTCAGGGTCTTCCAACACATACATCATGGCTCTAGCAAGCCTTCGAGCCCTTGCTCTAGTCATAGGTCCGGTGGGAACCTCGAGGGAGTGCTCTTCTAGCTTAGCCTCTAAGCCTTGATCCTCCATGATCATACCATCCCCTTTTTTTAAGAGGAGTTAACCTCAAATCTGTTTAACCTACATGGAAAGGGACCAAGTGATGAAAGTATACTTACTCTCATCTAGCTTATATTACTGATGGTTTTGGTGTTATTATTTACTTGATATTGGAATTTTTTAGTTGTTTTCTTAAGTTTATAGGTTTTTGAGCAAAAGAGGTACATTGAGTGGAAAATTGCTAAAACCGCCAAACGAGCTCATAATGAAAAAATTCAAAAGTTCCTAACCAGACACGACCACGATGAAAAGCTGAGCTAAAAAAGGTAGAAACGTCTAGAATCCACATAATATTTCCTCACGCCATTTGGAGTTCTAGTATGAGAGATATCTCACTTCTTGCAATTGTGCTCGAAAGAACCGATTGTTAGCCGATAGATATAAAATTTTAAAAGCTCGTTCCGAACAAGAATGTGATGCGTCTCTATTATGGGTGCAAATATAATTGAGTCAGATTTCTTATACCTCCAAGTATGCATCATTCCAAGTAGTATGTCCCAAGAAAACTCACCTGGACCCAGAGCTATCACTACAACACCTAAGTGGCTTCCAAGCCCCTTCTAACCCATCAAATGTGCGACCCTGACACCGCCACCGTCTGGATATTCTAGAAGAATTCCTCACAAAGTGATATAAGCATGACAAGCCTCAAACTTGGAGCTAGATGAGACATTTTGAGCAAGCGTGAAGCCGAGCTTGTAGAAGGATTTAAGACGCTTTGGAAGACTATCTTGGAGAGACTTGAAGATCAACTACATTACTTGGAGCTTAATGGAGATCGTTCAAGTCATCATAGCCTTGCCGCTCATTTATTGATTCACCTTAGAGGTGCCCGGATTAATACTATTTTTCCTAGGTTCAGTTTTATCCCAAAGGGTTTTCCGAACCAGGTTTTAACGAGGCTAAGATGGGCACATCCTTGCCTAAGTGTGAATCCCTGAAGGACGAGAGACGCCTTCAAAGACCCGAATCCTCAAGAGGAAGAGTGGCCAGACCCGTGTACCGGTGGTGTACATACCGGTTAACCTGACCGGTATCCGCTTCAGGAAGCCGAAGCCACGCATCCCGGTCACAATACCAGTGTCATCAGACCGATCCAGTTTATTCATGAAGAATCCGAAGGATCATACCGGTGTCAATGCCGGTCATGTCTGACCGATCCAGATGTTGCGAGAATGCTTCCTTTACTCGTTTTGAGCCCATTTGTTAGGGTTTCATTTGTTTCTTTTGTCTTTACTATTTAAAGCCTTAACTTCCCATTTTGTAAACTCAACTTTCATCTTTTTATCAAAGCTTAGAGTTTTCTCTCTTTTGAAAGTTCACTGTCAATGGTGAGTTCTATCCATTGAAACCCTTTGGTGTGTCATATCCAAGGTTTGGTGTATCAGAGACTTTCACATCTCTTGTGGTCCATTTCATTCCCTATTTTGGTCCTCCATCTCTACCTTCAATCCACCTTCATTTCTATCTTCATCTTCCATCTTCATTTCACTTTCACTTTCACTTTCACAATCCCCATATCCTCAACCATCATCATCTCATCTTCATCTCCTTGTTAGAGCTTGGCTTCGAGTCCTTGGGAGGGTTATATCACGTGGTATCAGAGCAACCAAACTACCAAGAAGAGATCCACAAAAAATCAAGGGAGTTCTTCATCCCTTCAATCTTTCATTTTCTGTTTTTAGTTCAAAGTTTGAACCTTTTTCAGTTTTTGAGTAAAGTTTGCATATTTATGCTTTGGATCTTGTGTTTTGTGTTTGTTTTTGTGTTTTTGTTGTTGGATTTTCGTTGCTTTTGTGTTAGGTTGTTAGTTTGCATCATTAAACCCCAAGAAAAACCATAAAAATTTGATTTTTTTTCATGTTTTGTAGTCATCCAAAAGAAAAAAACCATAAAAAGTTTGCATCTTTCTTGTTAATCTTGCATCATTCGTGTTTAGGGTATTTAGATTACTTGTTTTAGTGTTAAAGTTTGCGACTTTTTTAAGTTTTAAGAGTTGATTTCGAGATTTGGTTTGAGTATCTTTCGTGCAAGGTGAAGAAGAAGAAGAACAAGAGAAAAAAAAGTGCAGATTTATGGGTTCAATACCGGTCACCTTCACAGGTATCCTCACTGGTCTCAATCACCTGTAGCATTTTACCGCTTTACGGAGTGTCCATACCGGTCTCTCAAACCGGTCCCATACACCGGTATCAATTAGCTGCAATCTTCAGTACGGGATCCATACCGGTCAAACTCACCGATCCCTTCACCGGTACTATACGCCGAAAGCTCCTGGAAACTTATACCGGTCTCACACCTCCCCAGTCCTCTCACCGGTACTAGACGCAGAAAGCTCCTGGAAACTTATACCAGTCACAACTCTCACCGGTACACATCAGCGTACCCGTTCCTGTAATTTCATCCCGGTCACTCTAGACCGATCCACCTCACCGGTATCATGGCTGGAGATGTCAACAAAGATTCATCAATGCAACAACTCATGAGCCAACTCAATCCCCGAGACAAGTTGAAGACTTCGAGAAGAGGATAAAGTATGTTATCGACAAGAATCTAAAGGCCATGAGACAAGAAGACATCCTTTGTGCAAGGCCTATGAACAAAGGAGAAAAGAAGGAACAATGATCCAAAGAGATTGTTTCTCAATGGTTCCGTTCTATCAAAGGCTTATACAAGGAAGAGGATGATAAAGAAGATGCTAAAGACCAAGTTTGCTTGATCAAACCGAACAAAGGATCTAAGATAGATCAATCCAAACCATTGGTTATCTCTAAACCTCAACTCCTTAATCATGATTGTGCTAATAATTGTATGAATCAACACTCCTTTGCGAAGATAGTTAAGACAGTTTTAGGTCATGAGGAAGGAGAAGGAGCATCTAAGGACCATCAACTACTTGATGCTACAGAGAGCCTCTATGATGAGAGCACAAGCATTTACAAGCAAGATGATACAAGCATGACCGAGGCCGAGAATTGCGCCAACAA
>OVAU01002056.1:0-13249 GCA_900406315.1 Biscutella laevigata subsp. laevigata
GAAGAATTATGATTAGATTAATTAATCATATTTCTTACATCCACTGCCTCACTCTTATGGGACATTGACTTTTCCATCTAACTTTGTACTCATGGAGCGAGCAGCTTGATTTCGGTGATTGCCACTGAGCAACATAATGGAAATGTCTCTGGTGAGACTACGAGGAGCTCTCCACCTTCCAACTGCAGTGAAAATCTCGACAGATTTAAGACTGAACATGCTGAGCCCAATTCATCTCAACGACTAATTTCTGATCCAACCATAGAGAATTTGGGTTATCCGGCGACGTGATGAAGGGCATGTGATCGGAAAAGGGGTACGGTTAGGCAGATCAGATTCGAAGATAAATCTGGGTTCGATAGTTTTTGGCGGTTTGAGAGAGTAATTTGATTTATTAGTTTTCATTTATTGGTTTATGATTATATTTTGGTTTATTAGTTAATTTATTTGGTTTATTTGGTTAAACAAAATATTTTTGGTTATAGTAAACCAACAGTAATCTGAAATATGTGTAACAGACTTTGTAACTTTCAGTTTGTGGATATATACGTCTTTAACTTTCAAAATGTGTGTATATTGATATTTAACTTTCAATTTATGAAGAAATATAAAGAGCTTTAAACTTTGGATGAAACTGATGTTATATGGTATAATTGAGGGAGAAATAGATCGTTAATCCACATATGTTTTATAAAAGCTAATTTTACCAGATTAATTAAAAATATTTGAATATAATCTATAAATATCTCTTGAAGTATCCCATTAGGAAAAACGTATATTTCGAGGCCATAAAAATTAAATACAAATTTATAATCTAAAATCAAATGTAAAGGACAAACTAAATACTTAAATTAGAACAACAACATATAATCCACTTTCGCCCGAACTCTGGAACTTTCGAGGCGATTCCTCTAATCAGCGTCTCAAGCGACTGATTTCTAAGTTTCTTCTTGTAATCTTGCTCTCTGCTAGCGACTAAGTGCTCTGAAGCTTGCAATGGACAAGGAAGAGGTCTGGAAAGCGTTTCAAAAACCGAATCTTGGAGCGGATCAAGCGCCGCTTCGACTTTCATCCTCTATACTCACGGAAAAGGAGGAAAAACGAAGTCGTAGCTTAATTGTTAAGGGCTTAAACCCCACCTACCAAAACCTTAAGTGGATCAAAGTTCTCTTTCCAGAAGTATGAAGAAAGGAAGGCAGAGTCCGAGGACAGGTCTTAGACGGGGGCAAAGTGCATTTTTTCTTTGATTCTGAAGAAGATCTGACTACTATTCTAGACGGAGGGCCATGGATCTTCAGAGACTGGCCTTTAGTAGTAGATAGATGGACTAATAAACATGATCCTAAGTTTCTGAAGCATATAACAATGTGGGTACAAATTCTAGGGCTTCCAGAGCATCAGAGAAGGAAATCCATTGCTAAAGACATTGAAAGCTCGCTGGGATATGCTTCAGATGCTTATGTCAGGGAACCGACGAAAACCATATATGCTCTGGTAAAGTTTAAGGTCACGATGGACATAAAAACCAAGTTGATCTTCAATCGACTTGTAGATTTGGAAAACGATGGCAATCCGACAATGCTGGGGTTTATGTATGAAAGGCTGAAAAAGTTCTGCAGGAACTGTGGAGCACTTACGCACTCAACAACTGCTTGTCCTGAAGGGGCCCACAATACAGCTACAACAAGAGAAAGCTCAGGGTTAGGTGAACTGGCTACTCCACCCAGTGAAGAAAACCAAGCTCCTCATCAGATCGACAGTGTCCAAGAGAACAAAGTAGTTGAAGATGCAGATAGTTCACATCAGCAAGAGGTTGCAGATAAACTGGAGGATCAAATGAGCATCTCCATCTCCCCAGAGAAAGAATTAAAGTAGATTGAGGACCACTTGGGATACAGAGAAGGCCTAGGAGCTCCGGATTGTAGAGGAGTTAAAAGGAAGATTGACGAGAGCCAAATTGAACAAGATGAAGTCCCTCTCGAACACAAGAAAAATGCATCTACTGGCAATGATTGTTTGGTGGTTTGCCTTAAACCACCAGAGAATCCATGAGGATATTACACTGGAATTGTAAGGGGCAGGGGAACCCTCTGACAATTTGCTATCTTAAAGATATTAGGAGAAATTATTCACATGATATCATGTTCCTCATTGAAACAAAAAATGTGGATAGTTATGTACAGCAAGTAGGGAAGCAATTAGGGTAAGAAGAATGTAAGATAGTCTCAGCTTCAGGAAGTAGTGGGGGCCTAGCAATTTTTTGGCGAAGCACCGTTGACTGTATATTCAGAAGAACATGATACTTCATACCAGCCAACAAAGCAGCCATAAAAGAAGACTCTTCCGATACGACAACAGATGGAAGGGCAACTCCCAGGTTCACGAGATAGTCAACCGAGAATGGAGAAGAACTAACCCCTTCCAACATCAGGATCGATTCTCTAGTGTATTGAGAAGGTGTCGTAGCAGTCTAGCACAATGGAAGAGGCATCACAGAACTAATTCTGCTCAAATCATTCAGGAACTTCAGGTAAAAATTAAGGAAGCATATGAGACGGTGCCTATAAACTTTAATGAATTTTGTGATCTCAAAAGGGAACTAAATCACCATTATCGAATAGAAGAGGAGTATTGGCGTACTCAAAGTAGAATACAATGGTTAAGGGCAGGTGATAAGAACACTAAGGTTTTTCACTCCAAAGCTAACCAGTGTCGTATGCGTAATAGAATCCTTATGCTACAGGACGAAGAAGGAAATAACTATGTATCTCATCAGGAGCTAAAGCAAGTCACCTCAGCTTACTTTAATAAACTATACTCTACTGATGATGTGCCTTTTGATCCCCAGACAATACAAAGCATGGAACCAAGAGTGACTCCGGCCATGAATGAAAGCCTCACTCGACCAATTACAGAGGAAGAAATCTACAGAGCTTTAAATCAGATGAGTGAGGACAAATGCCCAGGAGCGGATGACTTTACAGTTGGTTTCTACAAGCACCACTGGCAAACAATTAAATCAGGTCTTCTCTCTTATATTCAACAATTCTTCTCTATGAACTATTTTGACCCTGAAATGAATCACACCCTTATCTGTTTAATCCCCAAAGTAGATTCTCCTTTGCTTGTGAAAGATTATCGTCCCATTAGCTTATGTAATGTTGCATACAAACTAATCTCTAAAGTGCTAGCAGAGCGATTAAAACCATGGCTCAATGAAATCATCTCTGAAAGTCAATCAACATTCATTCCATGAAGGCTTATTACTGATAATGTGTTAATAGTCCATGAACTGCTGCATTCGTTAAAAACTAAAAACTCTAAACATCCATACATGGCAATCAAATTAGACATAACAAAGGCTTTCGATAAAGTCCGTTGGGACTATATTGATTATATTCTCAAGAAGTTGGGTTTTGGAGATGTGTGGTGCAATTGGATAAATCAATGTATCTCCACGGTCTCTTACGCAACATTCATCAATGGAACTCCAGAAGGATACATTAAGTCGCGTAGTGGTATTCGACAAGGTAACCCCCTCTCTCCCTATATATATTTGTTATGCTCTGAGGGATTATCGTTTATGATTCAAGAGAAAGTGCAAAGCGGAATGCTCCATGGGTTCAGAGCAAGCAGGAATGGTACAGCCATATCACACATCCTCTTTGCTGATGACTCCCTAGTGTTCTGTAAGGCTGATCCGGATGAATGCAGGCACCTTCTAAATGTGCTAACTGAATATGGGAAGATCTCATGCCAGAAAGTTAATTTTAACAAATCAGCAATTTCTTTTGGAAGAGGACTAACTGTAGATAAAAAGGAGGGTTTTGCGAGTATCTTAAATATTCATAACCTGGGTGGTGTGGGAAAATACTTGGGCCTTCCTGAGATGATTGGTAAGAATAAATTTGAATGCTTCTCGTACATAGCGCATCGAATCAAGAAAAAGGTTGAAAGCTGGTACTCTAAACTTCTCTCACCAGCCGGAAAAGAAACACTCATCAAAACGGTGCTTCAAGCAATTCCTGCCTACACCATGTCATGCTTCCTTCTTCCTGGAAAAATCACAACTCAAATAGAAAAGGATATAAGAAGATTCTTTTGGTCAGCTCACACGGACAAAAGTAAGATTCCTTGGGTCTCATGGGACAAGATTACAAAATCAAAGAAAGAAGGAGGCTTAGGCTTGAGAAGTATCAGAACGTTTAACATTGCTCTATTAGCTAAACAGGGGTGGCGTATACTACAAAACCCGGATTCAATGCTAGCTAAGGTGTATAAGGCAAAGTACTTCCCCAAGGAATCGCTTCTACAAGCGGGAGTGGGGAAGCATCCGAGCCATGCCTGGCGGTGTATATGTCAAGGGAACGAGATCCTTCGTAAAGGTGTTGAATGGAGGATAGGAAATGGAGAAAAGGTGCACATATGGGCAGATAGATGGATCCCAGATGATCATTATAGGAAACAAAACCCCCGAGATCCAAACAATGTACCACAAGCAAAAGTTGCTGATTTATTCTAAAAGGGAACGAGAACTTGGAATGAACAGATGCTTAGAAACTTGTTCACAAGTGAAGATGTGGCTAAAATTAAAGGAATGAGACTCATTAGCAGCGCTAAATCAGACTTCATTAGTTGGAAATTTACAAGTCAAAGAATGTATACGGTGAAGAGTGGCTACCACGTCTTGAGAATGAGTGAGCAAAATGACCCTATAGCTAGTACATCAAGACATGGAGAAAACAAGTCGATCTATGCAAAGATATAGAAGGTAGTAGCCCAACCAAAACTAAGACACTTTTGGTGGAAAGTTATGCACAATGCCTTACCTGTTTATGAGAATCTGAAGAGGAGAAAGCTGAGGAATGATAGCATATGTGACCTCTGTGGGGAAAAAGAAGAAACGGTCGACCATATGCTGTTCAGATGTCGCATAACAAAGGAAGTGTGGGAGTTAAGTCCTATTACTCTTCATATTGAAACAGAGGACAAAGACCAGTCAACCACAAACATCATTTCTCAAGTTCTCAAAATGAGCCCCGAGAAAGTAAGTTTGTTTATAATCACTGACTGGAACATTTGGAAGTCAAGAAACAGTCTAATCTATCAAGGAAAACGTTACATGATACCAGATATTATTGCAAAATCTCAAACTAATCATTCCCTAATGCAGGGAACATTACATGTAGGCGAAAGTGGAGAACGAAGTGCACATACAACAGAGCAATCACATCGTTGGATGCCATAAGAGGAAGGATGTGCTGCTTTACAGATGCCTCTTGGACTAATAAGAAGGAAGCAACATGATATGGATAGAGTGTCTCTTGGATAAAAAATGGTAAAGCCACTCTCATGGGACTAGGGAATATTGCCGCTCTTGCTACTCCCTTAGAAGTTGAAGCCTTTGCCCTTAAGGAAGCAATAAAGCAATTAAGGATGTTGGGCTACGAGGAGGCCACTTTTTCCTCAGACTCCAAGCAGCTCATTGCTATGTTACATGATGCTCGACAGAAGCATGATCAAAGCAAAGCAAACTGGAGAAATCACCCTATTGCACCTCTCATTGAAGATGCCATTTCCATCCTGGATCAAAATCCTCTTGGCACAATTTTAGCAGTTCCTAGAAATATCAATGTAATAGCGGATAAGCTTGCGAAATCAGCAAGAATTAGAAACGTATCCCCCTCTATAAAATAGTTAATGATTAATCCTTAATAAATATGTTTTTGGAGTAAGAAAAAAAAATTAGAACAACAACATAATTTTCGTTTCTTACTTTCTCTCTAATAGAGTTCTCTTCCTCTCTTTGACCTAGTTTCTCCACTGCTTCAATATCTTGGCTGAAGATCGATGGTGGTAGCTTCCTCAGTATCACCGTCGATCTACCGTTTTGTTCTTTTGTTTGTTTATAGGATTTTTGTCTTCCAAAAAGAGATTTGATCGATTTCAGTTCTACATCTGTTTTTAATTTTAATCTTTTTGGGTTTAAATATGACGAAATCCTTTTTCTGTTGCTTAAGTTTGAGGCTTTCTTTTGTTATGGTTTTTTCATCTTCTTCTCACCTTAAATCTCTAGGACTTTCCCTTTCGTCCCTCTTCCATTCGCTGAATGGATTTGGTGTTTAGGTTTGTGATGTCACTCAGTTTTTACCCTATGCAGCTAATTATCTGCAAGTGCACACACGGTCAACTGTAGTTCTTGAAGATCAAATCCACAAAGACTAAAGATTAACACAAAGAGACATGCAAGACTGAGCAATGGCTAAAACAGTAAGAGATGTTGATTTAGCAGGAAATTGTGAAGTGATGAAAGCAGTAAAAAGAACAACGGGGGTTAAAATCAGATAAGCAAGCAATCAAACCTAGGGTTTAAAAAGGTTTTTGGCGGGAACAGTTAATACACATGGTTGAGAAAAGAACTAGGGATTTACAGAACATAAATTAGATTCTGGACTAACTCTTTGAACACCTCACGTTCGTCACTCAATGCTCAGCAAGAGCAATAGCCAATAGCGAATCTAATTTAGTCTGCCTTACTGGGGTTGATCGATCATGTTTGTCAGACTGTACCGATCAATTCTAGACTCTTCCAATTACTCATCTGGGTGATCTGATTTGGTGCTTGACAGGCTCAGATCTTCCTTAGCCTAGACTTGATTTGTCATGTCAAAATCAGGCTTCAATTCAGTAGTTAGGAGAGGATCCTTAAGAATCCTTTAGGTGCTAATATGGGTGATTCAATTGGTGTTTGTCAGACTTGAATCATCCTAAACCTTAGATTAACTTGTCAGATTGAAACCAGGTTACAGATCAGCTCCTAAAGGACTCAGTTCATCTTTTCTCTAAACCTAATTCAAACATGAGCCCTAGCAGGCCCTTTTGCACAACCCTAGATCCGATCTAATGATCTACTCAGACATAATCAAAGCAATGAAACAAAGCATAGTTGAAAGCATGAAATAGTACTCAGATATAATCAAAACAGGGGCTCCAGAAACAGAGTTGTCAAATCTAAATCTATCTCCCCTAGCAAATCAAAAGAAAAACCCTAGTTGGAAAACCATAAACTGAAAATAATAAGCAAAAAGTGTGCCAAAATTCGTGTCTCTCTGGTGCTTTTATAGTCATCATTTTTAAAATAAACGCCCAAAACTCTTCTATTCTCGAATTTCCTTTCTAGACCTGTGAAATCCCGAAATGAGACAAATGAGCTCCAAAAGCCCATTAATAACTCCTAAAGGGGCAGAATCCCATCAAAAGACGGGGCTGAAACCACAAGAAAAGAACATATCAACTCCCCCAAACTTGAACTTTTGTTTGTCCTTAAGTAAATTTAGATCCAAGAGAAAAGGGAAGTTGCAGGAACTCTATTCTCCTCAGCAACCCCTAGTCTAAAAACAACTTGTAGACCACACATATACTAAAAGTGTTAGCACATTGTCCCCAAATCCACATGATGACCTCCCAGGCCTGTTAATACTTTGAACCTCCAGCTGAATAGATTCTGCATTCAAATCAGCTGACTCACTACATTCATTAAAGAGAGCGTGAGTTTCTTCTCAGAGGGTTATTCAATCAGGGAAAAAGGGTTCGATTATAATGTAAGGAGGCTATGTGATGGTGAGGCTGAAGTGTTTGGGGTGCTCAACAAAGAGATTGCCAAAGGGTCATATCATTATGCAAAATCATGAGAGAGAGCGAGTAAGTGAGAATATTGGCCTAACATATTACCTAACAGTAGGAATTATCTACCCAACTTGAATCGAAACGAGCAATTCCTATTTTCATACAAACATAAATGTCTCTTTCTTTTGTTTCTTTTCTTTTTCGTTTTTACCCTTTTCTTTTTCTCTTCCCTTTTTCGGGGGAATGTACGATTGAACATTTTTGGGTCCGATCAAACTACGTAGTTTCGCTTCATCAGTTCGATCGTACCTCAGGGGATCGGTCGAACTACGTAAGCTCGGCTCAGGGGTTCGATCAAACAGATTTCCTATTCGATCGAACACTTCTTTTTTCCCGAGTGCAGGGTTTTCCAATGATTCGAAACAACAACATACACATCTCAATATTCAATTTTCGAGCTCAAAATACCCAGTAACGAGTCTACAGACCCTCCCAATGCCATACTTATTATTGCCAAGAGGGAAAATACACAAGCATAGCAATCAAATCATGGTCATTGTCTAACCACCTAAGATTCCAACTAACTAAGCAGCAGCAGCACCAAGTTAACTCAAACTCTCTCCATAGTTTTTACACATGAATGAACACCTAATAACATGAAAAATGAATAGACATCTGAAGCTAGAAAGGAGGTTTTGGTTAAGGGAATGTTATCGAACTAAAGGTGAGTTCGACCACTCAGGATCAGAAAGAGTGGAAAAAGGTAGAACAAATCCTGAGTGTGATCTACTTCTCTTTCCCGATATCAAACTCCTGACAAGAAAATTTAAAACTCATGTTAGGTTATAATAAAAAGTCGGCCTTAGATCCAACAAAGCTCTACCAAACTTTGGTTTTCTGGGAGGGAGTTTGGTCATGTGGTTCTCCAGTGTCCCTGTAGTGAACAACAAGAAGTTTTGGTGATGCTAGGCAGTAGACCTTCACAATGAGATTAGTCATCATAAGAGAGTGTCATAATTCCAAATTCATGCAAGAGTTAGTAAGTGCGAAATCAAGGAATTCACGGAAGTGGCGTGGGCTGAGGCATACTCCCCCAGACTTATTTCGCACTGTCCCAATGTGAAGAAGAACATGAAAGCACGAATTGTCAGCAGTATTATTAGCAAAAACCAAAAATAAAAAGGATATTGTGTTCCCGACAGAGGTGTGGTTATGCAGCAACGAGCGATAGCTTCCAGGTTATCGGGGAAGGGGTTCGATCAAACCTAGAGGGTACGGTCGAACTCGGCGTTCCCAAATTTTATGTTCGATCGAACCCCAAGTTGTTCGATCGAACTATGTGTTCCTCGCGTTTGTGTTTGATCGAACTCAAAGAGGTTCGATCGAACAAATGCTCGGTTCGTACTGACAAAAAAATTTCCGAAAGTTGACCTGAACTTATCAAAAACACAAATACATGTGAGAACAAATGAATCTTAATCTATATATGAGTGAAGTGCATGTGGGGTGCCTCCCAGGAGCGCTTGTTTAACGTCGAGAGCCTGACGGATTTTCGCCAATCAAGAATTGGCTGAGGGAGGAAGGCTGACCTCGACTCCTTCTTGTGCTGGTGGATCGGGCTCAGATGATGTGGCAGTATCATGAGGTATAGGGTCGGGCAACCTGAAGGCGATGATCCAATTCATTAGGGTGAGAAGACCTTCTTCCCCTTTCTCCTTTCATTCTGGTGTCAGCATACCAATAACCTTGTGGAATGATTTTGCCTTGCTTGTGCTCTAGACCTTGTAACACACGGCCCGTTGAAGAAAGAACATTTTTGGAGAACTATGAGGTCGCGACCGCTAGATCAAGACGACCACGAGACAAAATCTCTCAATCCCTGCATTGAAAGTTGACGAAACTACTTAGACCTCTTAAACAAACAAAAATAAGAGATACAGTCGAATGAAAACTGAATGGATGAAGTTTTTGGTCGGAGGATTCAAAATGGGGTTGATGGGTACGGCCGTGTATGGCTACGCCGGCCGTACGAGAGAAATGGGATGAAAGTTCGTCGACCGTTTGGACTCCAAATGCGAAACCCTTTGACGAGTTTCTTCTTAGAGTGAAATGATGAAGGACAGTCGAGAGAGTAGAGAGGAGACATGAGATCTGGTCGAGGGAAAAGTTTGAGGTCACAGAAAAGCTGTCGGGTACGGCCTCTCTGGCCGTACGGTGCAATCCTCCTTCGAGTTTCCCGACCGTATGGACTCCAAAAGCAATTACCTTCGGTGAGTCTTCGTCTTTGGAGAAATGATGAGGATCAGTCGACACAGAAGGGCTAGGGATCAATATCTGCTCGAGGGAAATGGTTGAGGTCGCGAAGCTCGGCCGGTTGATCGAGAAACTTGTCAGACACTCGGAAAAAAGAGAGAAATGAGAAAAGATCGAAGCTTTGAGAGAAGAAAGACTTGGTTTTGGATATGACACACCAAAACTCTAAGGAATATGACTCATCCTTAGTTTGAACTTCCAAAGAGAGAAAATCTCATTATCATTTAAGTTGAAAGTCGTCTTGCCAAAAACGGCTACAATGCCTTTAGATAGTCTTCCTTGCAACATAAACCAAACCCTAAAAGGGAAGGAAAGCAAAAGGCAAAGTTTAATGAGATAAGGACCAAAGAAGCACTTCTAACAGTCATAAGAGTTTAAAATGCTTCTTTCGTGCGGTCTTCGGGTGAGGTCTAGTGCAATGAGCCTCATTAAACCTTTGGTGGGTAAACCACTTGGGAAAAACCCCACCGAAGAAAGAGTACCCCTTAAGACCTCAATGACCGGCTTAGTTACTTGGAGAAGATGTGAGGAAGAGATGAGTGATCGGTTTTCTTCTTTCTCCAAGTGTTGGCAATAGGTCTATAACTCATCTAGGGTCTTCATAATGGTTGTAGCCAATCTTCAAGATGGGGCACGAGTGACTGGACCAGTAGGTATCTCAAGGGAGATCTCTTCATGCTCGGTCTCAGTCTCTAAGCTAGGCACCCGTGTATCATGCCTTCATTCTTCAAAAGGATTTGTCCTCAAATCCGCGGTATCTACATCAAAAGAGATCAAGTTAGTCGTGTTGAAACTAGAACTCACAGAGTACTTACCTTGGAGGTCAAGTTGATAGGCATTGTCGTTGATCTTCTTTGTTATCTCAAATGGGCCATCAATCCACGACTTAAGCTTTAAATTCCTTTCTTCCGGAAACCGGTCCTTTCTCAAATGAATCCACACCCAATGTCCTTCCTTGAAAGCTTGTGCCTTGCGTCTTTTGTTTGCATGCTTTGTACAATACTCGGTCTTAGCCTCAGTGTTGGCTTTAGCTTGTTCATGCAACATCTTCATTTGCTCGGCCTTCTTAGCACCACCTACACTCATGATTTCACTCAAAGGTAAAGGTATTAAATCCAATGAGGTCAAGGGAATATAGCCATAGACAATCTCAAAAGGACAAAACTTGGTAGTAGAATGCTTTGCTAAATTGTAAGCAAATTCCGCATGAGGCAAGCAATCTTCCCAAGACTTTATATTCTTTCTAATCAATACCCTAAGAAGCATGGTCATGGTTTGATTAACAACTTCAGTTTGTCCATCCGTTTGAGGATGACAAGTAGTGGAGAAAAGCAATTTAGTACCAAGTCTATTCCACAACATTTTCCAAAAGTGACTCAAAAACTTGGTGTCTCTATCCGAAACTATTTCCCTAGGCATTCCATGCAACTTAATCACTTCTTTAAAGAACAAATTTGCAATGTGAGAAGCATCATCCGTTTTATGACATGGTATAAAGTGAGCCATTGTTGAAAATCTGTCAACAACTACAAAGATGGAGTAATGACCATATTTAATTCTAAGCAGCCCTAAGACAAAGTCCATAGACACGTCATGCCAAGGATTAAATGCTAAAGGAAGAGGCGTGTACGAACCGAGAGGCTGAGATTTAGCTTTAGTTTGCTTGCACTTATGCATTGAGAACATAGCTTCTCCACGTCCCTCCTCATGTGCGGCAAAAAAAATGGTCTTCATCTACCTTCATGGTCTTATCCACTCTGAAATGTCCCATAAGGCCGCCACTATGAGCTTCCCTAATCAACAACTCTCGGATAGATCCATTAGGTACACACAAACGGTTTCTAAAGAACAAATACCCATCAAGAATGTAGTAATTTAATGCATGAGATAGACATTTAGCATAAACATCTTTAAAGTCAAGATCATCAACATATAAGCCCTTGATTTGTTCAAAACCGAGAAGTCTAGCATTTAGGCTAAAGAGTAAGGTATACATCCCTTATAATGCGTCGGCCACGACATTATCCTTACCTTTCTTGTAAGCAATGACATATGGAAATGTCTCTATAAACTCAACCCATCTTGCATGTCTCTTGTTAAGTTTATGTTGACTCTTAAGACACTTGAGGGATTCATGATCCGTGTGGATAACAAATTCTTTCGGCCAAAGGTAATGATGCTAAACCTGTAAGGCTCGAACAAATGCGTAGAGCTCCTTGCCATAGGTTGGATAGTTGAGGGTAGCTCCGCCGAGTTTCTCACTAAAGAAGGCAATAGGCTTCTTGTCTTGCATGAGAACTGCCCCAATGCCAAAAACCCGAAGCATCACACTCAATCTCAAAGGTTTTGGAGAAGTCCGGAAGTACTAACAATGGTGTGTGGGTTAGCTTCTCCTTCAAGGCTTGAAATGCCTTCTCTTGAGCTTCCTCCCACTTGAAACCAACTGATTTCTTGATGACCTCAGTGAGAGGAGTAGCTAAGGTACTAAAATCCCTTACAAACCTTCTATAGAAGTCAGCTAGGCCATGAAAGCTTCTAACTTCTCCCACTGTCTTGGGAGTTGGTCATTCCCTTATGGCTTTAACCTTCTCCTCATAAACCCTTACGCCTTCAACTGACACAACAAAGCCAAGAAAGACTAGGTTATGCGTTCCAAATGTGCACTTTGCCAAATTAACATAGAGTTGTTCATTTCTAAGCACTTCTAGAACCGCATTCAAATGTTTCACATGATCATCTAGGTTCTTGCTATAGATTAAGATATCATCAAAATAAACCACAACAAACATGCCAATAAATCTCCTAAGAACATGATTCATCAATCTCATAAACGTGCTAGGAGCATAAGTTAACCCGAAAGGCATAACCAACCACTCATACAATCCATGTTTAGTCTTAAAAGCGGTTTTCCATTCATCTCCTTCTTTCATCCTAATTTGATGATATCCACTTTTCACTACAAGAAAACAAGCGAAAAGCGACTACGTATAGGGTCGCTTTGTGGTCGCTTTTAGCCCAAAAGCGACCAAAACATGTGGTGGTTTATTTCTCGTCGCTATGGGACGGTGGTCGCCTCTCCGTCGCTTATACGCGACCACGAAAGCGACAAGTACTCGTGGTCGCTATAAAGCGACTACGCGAAGCGACTACAAATGTAGTCGTGATATGCGACCAGGTCAACGAGTGGTAACGTAGTCGCTTCCGTAAAGCGACTACGGTGTGGTCGCTTCCTGGTGGCTCTATGAATGGCCGCTTTGTGGTCGCTTNGCCGCTTTGTGGTCGCTTTACACAGTAGTCGCTTCGTGGTCGC
>OVAU01002058.1:0-13248 GCA_900406315.1 Biscutella laevigata subsp. laevigata
AAATTACATAGATTTCCAATTTTATTATTTTTATTTTGTTCCTTAAAATATTTTTTTAAAGGCATATCATGTAATATTTTACTAAAATAAAGGTTATTTTGTTAAAAATGACTCTGAAATAATACTATAATAAAGATTAAAGATATGGGTCATCAGTTTGATATTTTTTTTAAAAAAAAATTAGTGTTTCACTCAAATTTTCATCAATATCTCTTTCTCAATTATTACTCAAAGATATATTTTACCTACTCACATTCTTTTTTCTGATTTTATTATTAACAAAAGATCATACAAAAAAACCAAAAGATGAAGAAATTCCTAGGATTCATAAGTTGGCAAAAAACAAAAAATTCCAAAGTAAAAAATTCTAACAAGAAAAACAAAAAGATTTAGGGATAAAAACTTAAAAATAACTGCAGAAACAAAACTTCAACTCTTAACCAAAATCACTAACCTCGCTTGAACTGTGAAGACTTCAGCAGAGAGAACTTGACTCCTTGAAAACATAACGGCAAGAACTTCATAAAAACTTGAAAATAGTGGAAAAGCCTAGACCGGAAAGGGAAGAAAAGAGTGGAACAGATCTGTGAACTGATTCTTATGGAGGAGACCTAAAATTAGGTTGTCCATCAGCAAATCACCAACCTATGAGAAAGGATAAGGACGAAAGAAGAGAGCCAAAGAGATTTGAAAGAGAAGAAGAAGAATCTGCAACTGAAAGAAAGACGTAAATTTTAAATTTAAAAACTGGCATAAAACCAAAAACAAACAAGACAAAAACAGAATTGATGTTGTGGCTATGAGAGTCCACATTAATCGATTAAAGAGAACAGATCTGGAAAAAATCTAAGGCAACGATAGGAAGGAGAGAAGGGAGAGCTTTTCTCGAATTTCATTTAGTTTTTTCTTAAAAAAATTAATGGGACTAAACATATCATACATATTTTTTTTCTCAGCTTATATAGCTTTAAATCTTTTTACAGCACAGAGCAATAGAAATATACCACATCACTTATTCCTCGCGATCATGAGACAATACACATATTATCATAAGCTAACCATACTGTTGTCTAACATTCGTTACCATTATTTTTAGTTCAACATTTAAAAAAAAAAACATATATATATATATAGGTTACATATAAAAATGTACACTAACGTAAGTGTACATTTCAAATTCCGACTTGACATCACAAGCTTAGATACTCATTCTTGACAAGACTACTCTCGAACCTGAGTTTGGCTTTTGCTGCTAAAGAGATTCACCGGAGAGAACTTTAGTAATGGCTCTGATGGTGTTTGGAGTAGTCCGACAACATCCTCCAAACAATGAAGCTCCTTCATCTCTCCATGTCCTCACATACGACACAAAATCATCCTCTGATTTTCCCTCTGAATTCTACATTCAAGCATCACAAAAAAATAATCAGCACTGTAATTTGCGTATATAGAAACAGAATTTTTTAATACTCACAATCCATTTCTTGTTCAGACCATCGTAGACTTCCCCACTGTTTGGATAAACAACGATCGGTTTGCTAGTTACCTGAAAACCAAACAAAAAAAAAAACAGTTTGCTTCAACCACAAGGCAAAAAACAGAGGAATAAACCCTAATGTCGTCATTGTTTAATCACCTGGCGCAAGGAGATAATCAGATCTTGAATATATCTTGGTGAAGTACAATTGATCCCAATGGCCACCACTTTGTTACAAGAGTCTGCAACTTTGGCACAGTCTATAACTGAATCTCCACGTGGCACGGTGACTCCATCCTTGGAAGTGAAGGAGAACCATGCCGGAATATCAATGCCTTCCTCCGCAAGAAGATCCGCATAAGCCTCAGCTTCGAGCTTATTTGGAATAGTCTCGAATGCGATTAGATCAGCTCCAGATTTTGTAAGAATTTGAACTCTTCTTCTATGAAAGTCCTTCAATGTCTTCTTGGTCACAGAATCTCCATATATTCCACTGCATATGTAGTTTTTTTTTTGAGAATTCAGTCAATTTGATAGTCAAATCTAACAAGAAGTGAATCATAAGAACCTGTATTCGGAGCCGTCAGCGAGATAAGCACCGTAGCTACCAACGGAAGCAGCGACAAGAACAGGTCGGCGAGAAGCTTTTCCGGCGTGAGCAAAATCCCAAGAACCTTTGTTGCATCTATTGTAGAAAATCTCACGTGCCTCACACGTGATTTCTACGCTCCTCCTCAATAAATTCTCTGCTTCTCCCACCGAATAGCCTTTAGCAACAAATCCTTGGATCGTCGCCTTCGTAATAGATAATTATTATTTTTTTCAAATAAATTCTGAAACTTGACATATATTTAGTTGTAACTATAAGCCCAAAATACCTGATAAGATGCGGTTATGATGATGTTTGCCCCAGACTCGAGATAATCCAAGTGCACCTATTAGAAAACAAATAAATATATTAATGTATATATTTAAATTCTGACTATAATACATTAATGCGTATAACAAATTAACTAATTGTTGTTAAAAAAAAAACAAATTAACTAAAAGATGTTGCCAGAAGAATATGGAGTGGCAAGCTAGTAAACGTCGAGTTGCTACGTGGCCAACTATTGTTACCTTGTCTACATTTTTTTGTGCAACTCTCATATGAGTTTCATCGAAAACGTATGACTGATTTTTTATAAATATTTTAACAATTTAAAATATACTTATACTTCAAAAAAGAATTATATAAAAATAATCCAATCAAGAAAAAATATAAAAAAATGGTAAAACAATTATAATAACATAAGGAATTCTGATATAATATTCCAAACTAAATTCTCAAGATTTGTGTAAGAGCTAGATATTCTAGGCATATCCATAGTGACAAATAATATATGAGCACTCAAGTTAATTAGATTCATCATGAGTTTGCTTAAAATAAGGATGAAATTTCAAAGAAGGAAATATCTATCAACGACTAAAACTACCTTACATTAAGAGGAAATATTTTTCAGCATATAGAAATGTAACTATGCGACCTTTGTGACGAGGTGAGGAGAAGTAATAAGGCACTTTGCACTCCAAAGTGGATCATTGATATCAGCCCCATGACGCTCTAGCTCCGTCGCAAATCCTCCGTCAACCACCGCATAACCGCCACACTTGTCCAAAAACTCCTTCATCATCGACGAGGATGTTTCCTCCTTCAAGACAGATCCCATATATAGAAAACAAAGTGTGTACGTCTGTGAGATTTGATCTTTGATATTTGTTCCTCGGAATGGATACGGTGCTTGTTTCACGATCAGTAAAGCTTTTATATAGGCCGAGAGAGAAACGTCAAATTTCCTCCCTCTTGGGAAGGTGAATAAAGTATTAAAAAATAAAAAAAAAAACGAGAGACGTTGAAATTACAGATATACCCAATTATGTTGGTATATGTATATTGTTGTGTGACCGAACTATGAGTTTTTTGTAACGAGGAAAACGAGCGAAATATCTGTCTTTGAATGAGACACTAAATAGTATTAACTCAAAGTGGAAACATTATGTTTAGAAAAAAACAAAGTGGATATTGTTTCGAATCATATGTTCGAGTTATAGTAGAGCATTATTTCACCTGATTTTTTTGGCTATCAAAATTAGGAGGATTTTATAAATTTTATGATTTGTTAACTCGAACAAAATTTGAAATTTATAATTTCATTAAACCGTTGAAATATCCGGATTATGAAGAAATAAAAAGTGGATATTTAATTTGTGAACAAACGGATCAAGATGACAACCTAAGTACACTTATTTGTCTGCCGTGTGGTATACTACCTACCTAAATCGTGCGCCACGTTATAGCTTGTGTATACTTTAACAATTTAATATGTTAAAATATTATAATTTGTTTCTCCCAATCTTTACGTACATTGCATATAAATAAATGTGTATTTTTAACGTTTTTCTTTGTTATAATCGATTTATTTTAACTGGTTGATAGAAAAAATTATTTGGTATTTTTTTTGATAATTCACATAAATCTCATATGATTATTTAGCGAGTAGGATCCGTTTATGACTTACATTTTTTTTAAAAAAAAAGAAATTTGAAAAAAATGCAACTTATGAATATATATTATTTTTTTTTTTGTCAACAAATGCTTTTCTTTATTTATTTGCCATAATTCTTATTTTCTTTCTTTGTTTTTGTCAAATTTCTTTCAACTTACAAAAAAACGAATTAAACAAACGCCAATATTAATATTCACAATAACAACAAGTAATATATGTTTAACAAAAAAAAAAAAAAACAAGTAATATATGTTTTTATGATAAACGAGAACTTTTTTTTTCCATCTCGACAGATTAAAATGCATAAACAAAAACACAGAGCATTGCTCCAAAAGTTTGATATAAAGGTAAGAAGGGTAGAGAGTGAGAGAGAAGGAGGAGGGGTAAAAGGGTAAATTTCAGGGACCACGACCGACGGCAAAGCAGAAACAGCTAGGTGTCTGATCATCCGGGATCATTCCACCGCCTTTGGAGGTGTCTACTGTTTCAAGCATCTTCACCACTTCCGCCATCTCCGGTCGTTTCTCCGGATTCCCATCCCAACACTTCTTCATTATGCTTGACAATGATGCCGGACAACATCTTGGAATCTCCGGTCTCAGATTCTGTTTAAATCCATACATAAACAATCATAATTACGGTAAAGTTCACAAAACCATACCAGAACGGCTGGTTTGACCGGTCCGACCAAACTATACCGAAATTTGTTCATAAAACCAACTTTGAAAATTGATACTTATTAGTTTAGCCAAGCTAAAGTAAATCTAATAAACCGAATTAGAAATTGTTTAATTTGGTTTTCAGTTTCTGTGAGACCAACAAAACTAAACCGAAACAAGAGAAGAACAAGTTTCATAGTTCTGCAAATTTTCAAAACTTATAAAGATTTAGAACTAGGATTATAAAACTGACCTGACGAACAACAGCAGAAGAAATATCAGCAAAGCTGAGATCAGGATAAGGCATAGCACAACAGTAAATCTCCCATAAGCATATCCCAAAGCTGTAAACATCGCATCTTCTGTTGTATGGCTTACCATCAAGAACCTAAATCACAGTTTTTATGTCATCATTACTACTTTCAAATCATATTGTAAGACAACTTTTGGATACCTCTGGAGCCATGTATCCAAGAGTTCCAGTTTCTCCAGTCATGTCCTTTGGATTCTGAGCTTCAACTCTAGCTACCCCAAAATCAGCAATCTTTAGATTCCTCTGATAATCCAATAGCATATTCTCTGTTTTAACATCTCGATGAACTATCCTCTCTGAATGCAAATAACTTAGCCTACAAAGATTATTGTTATCACAAGATTGCTTTTTTCTTGTAGACAAAAGAATGGTAAGTGTTCTGTTTTTGGTAAAATTACCCTCGGGAGAGATCGAGAGCGAGTTGAATCACGACTTTAAAAGTGAGTTTCTTTCGCCTGTTACGGAACAAGTACTGCTTAAGAGTTCCTCCAGGAAGATACTCCACAACAACACAACAAGCTCGTTGAGGCAATGAGCTCTGTGTCTCAGCTGTTGAAGGTATCTTTAGATTTGTTGTTCCCATTGATGCTCCCACAAACTGAGTTTTATCTGAACATTCTCAGAAACCAATACATGCAACAAAAGAGAGAGAGAGATAGATGGCTAATGAGTAATTGAGTATTACCTTTGTGACATTTGGATGGTCAAGTTTATGCCAAACCGCAACTTCTTGACGAAATGAAGCACGAAGAGCAGCAGTTTCAGCAGTTGTAGCGTAACCATCTTCTCCCCAATCAAGCACCTTCACTGTAATTACTCAAAAGAATTTAACAAATATTTATTCACATTCATAATCTCTTATGGAAAGATGAGAGTGTTGACCTGCAACATCTAGACCATCATAGTTGCCTTTGTAGACAATACCATAAGCACCACGAGCAATAACATTCCTCATTTCCAATTTAACCAATTCAATTTCCCATTCCTCTTTAGGCTTTGACTCCTTCTCAATGTTTCTTGACCAAACTCTACTCAGATGTTTCTCCAACTGAATGTCTAAATTCTTCAAATCGATTTTATCTGCTCGAAATATCATGTCTTTCTGACTGTTGTTACCAGCAGCTCCTCTGCTTTTGAGGTTGTTTTCCGAAGAAGCTTTCGTCTCATTTGTTGTTTCCATTGTCGTTTCTTTCTTCTTAACAATCTCAGACACACACACAGAGAACTCAAAGAACCCTGAATTTAATCAGAGTTAGCTTAAACAATCACCAAAGAAAAACATCCACTTTTTCCAGAACTAGACAAAATCTTCATCATTATCAAATTAGTCTCTTTTAAAACAAAAATCTAAACTTTGGAGAGAACCTGAATCTTTGTTATGTAAGAAATGGGTTTTATAAACTATTACACCAACCCCCAGAGTTTGAACTCAACACGTTCTTCTGACATCCAGATTCTATGCACCCTTTTAAGAGGAAAACGAAGAGAAAAATCGAATTCCAAATTTTTGAAAAGCCAAATAAATTGCAAAATTTATAAAAAGTAAACCCTAAGTGACTCTTCGACCACTAATATCATTGACCCAGATATTAAAAACAAAAACGAATATTTTTTCTATAATATCGTACCTAGAAACGTAAAATAAAGAATATAATCAACTTGAGGAATCAGACGTTATCATCATCCACTAGACCATGCAAGAAAAAAAAAAACCCAGAAAAAACAAAGAAATATGAAGAAGAAGGAAACTGTAGCTGATAAAAGAGAGATTGCTTCTCCGAAAAACAACGACGAAGATATATAAAATAAAAGATTGTTATGAAGAAGAAGAGATCTGACTTCTGAGAAAGAAAAAAAAGAACAAAATTGTTTTTAGGAGAGGTAGAGAGTGAAAGACGGAAAGAAAGAATGGATGATTTGATTTGATTCAAAGGTTTGTTTTAAGGAGACGTATTTGCTATTTGTTTCTACTGAGAAATAACAGAGAATTTGACCCATTTGTCAAAAGAAGAAAACAAAATTATAGACTTCACTTGGAAAATAATTTATAAATACATTGTACCATTTTATGGAAATATATTATTATTATTTATATAATGACAAAATTATTTGAACCGTAGGAAAATTGGAATCTTATCAATTCGTCTACTATTTTTATCAAAATATAATAAATTGATAAGATTTCTTTCTTTGTTTTCTTGCAGCTTTTTATAAAAAGTAAATTATTTATAGTTGTTGAAAATTTTATATCAAAACATATTCGTTTATCAAAGGATGTCGGAATCACCTTGAACGGTTATACTGAATACTAATTAAGTCCTTCTCTAAAGAAGATAACTAATAAAAATGATTTGTGATAATGTAGGTCATGTTCTATCGCTAGCATTAGCAGTATCTATAGCGATCAGCTTGTTTGTTTTGTTATTGTTTATGATTGATCGTTGTAATTCTAATTTTATTTTAATTTTAGTTTCAGTTTTAACTTCACCTCTAAATTTGTTTTAATTTTAACTTTAAATTTAGTTTTACTATTAACTTTTGAAAGTTATTTTTTAATTTAATTTGAATTTATTTTAGTTTAATTTTATTTTAATTTTAAGATTTAGATTTAACTTAACTTAATTTATTTTTAACTTAAATTTTATATAACTCTATTATAATTTTAAATTATTTTGAAATTATCGTTAATACTATATATAAAGTTAATTTAATTTTAGTTTTGAGTTATTTACTATTAGAGTTTTAATATTAACTCGTTTTAATTTTGAATCTCATTCAATAATTTTTATATTTTACTTTAGAATACTACTTTTAAATAGATTTTTAAAATTTTAAAGTTATTCAACATTAATTTTAGTATTAGTTTTATTTTAATTTTAGTGTTATGTTATTTATGATTGTAGTTTATTTTAATTATAATTTTGTTTTCATTTAGTTTAATATACTTTAATTAGTTTTAGTTTTTAAATTTTTAAATTATTCATTTTAAGTTTATTAAGTTTAAATAAGTTTTCATAAAAAAATTGGAGGAATAGTTGGTTTTGTTCATTTTGCAGTTGTTAGCAATAACGATCATCGATCAATCACTGAATTTGAAAATGAATCGTTGAATATTTCATCAATCAATTTTTTTAATCATTGATCGCTGCAATTAATCGCTGGTCGATATCATTATCACTAGTAACTCTGAAACAAAAAAACAATGAATATCAAAATTTGATCCATAGTTTGATAATTATAACTTGATATTTTCGAGTAGAAAAACGAGATTGAAGGTTATCTACCAAAATTTACGACCATTTGAAACAAAAGTTCAGAAAATAACTTAGGATTGTTTGATCAAACACTTAAAACGTAACTAAAAGTTTGATTGTTCCTATTTAAGATTGAACAAATCCTCTTTTTAAAAAAAAAAAAGTAAAAAGAAAAAAAAAAGAGATTGAATAAATAGAAGGGGGTCGGGAAGGGAAGGAGAAATGCGGATAGCACAGCCGGTGCACAGCCGGTGCACCATGCATTGGCGGAGGTAACAAGGGGTGATGGGTGTCACATGACTCCCCTGAAATCTTGTTATAAACTTGTTTTGTATGAAAATATTAAGAAAAATTGGTAGCTCAATTGGTAAAATCAGTGAAATGACCCCCCTCAAACCATGGTTCAAATCCTTCTTGACCCCAATTTTGATTTTTATTTTATACATAGATTTTTTTGACCCACCTTAAACAAAAGTCTGGCTCCGCCACTGGCACCATGTGCCTTTCACTTTTCACCTCTCAAGAGTTCAACCCTTAGTCCTAGTATGGACAAAATTATAAGGTGAGTGAGACCCGTTTGTGACCTACAATTAAGAAGAAAAAAAAGAAGAGGAAGGGAAGAAAAGAAAAACGAGAGGGAAACCAAAAAAGAAGAAATGAAAAACGAGAGGGAAACAAAAAAAGAAGAGAAAAGTCTGGTTTAGGTTTTGAGTTCAAGGTTCAATTCTTTTTGTTTTCAATCTAGGATGGGTAGTTTATTTCTTGTACTAGGTAGTACGTTAGGCCAAAGTTCCTCACTTCCCTCTTTCTCGTGATTTTGCATAGTGATATGAACTCTTTTGACAGCTTTTGATTGAACTGCTAAACACTCTACCTCACCATTAAATGACCTTCTCACACTATCACCTAGCCATCTTTCCCTGATTGAAAGACTTTGATGGGGAACTCACGCAACTCTTAACAAATGTAGTGAGTTAACTGATCTGAATGCATGTTATATTCATATTGAGGTTCGAAGTATAGACATACTAGGGTGGTCATTGTGGCAATATGGGGACAATGTGCTAACATGTTTTGTTTTATGGTGTACATAGTCAGGCTAGTTCATGGTCAACTCATTATAAAGAATTCCCTACTATTTTCCGCTTGACCTTTTCTATTGTCTTTACTTCAGGACAAACAAATGTTCAGAATTGATATATCCTCATTTTAATGGGGATTATGACTTGCTTTCTAGCATGATTATAACATTTTTTTTAGTTAATTAAGATGTTTTAGGGCATTTGCGCCTTGTTTTGAGGTTTTACAGGTTTGAAGATGATACTTGAAGAAATGAAGCTTTTGGACGGGATTGCAAGAAGTTACAAAGAAATTCAAATCCGTCAAGCTTAAGTTTGATCGAACAATACCAGGATCAATCGAACCCTCCTCCAGACCGGACCGTTGGGATCGAGCTACGAAAATCATGATAGACTGAAGTTATGAAGAAGAAGTTTGACTGAACTATTCAAGATCGATCGAACCCGAGAAAATAAAGGAAATGTTCCTTATTTGCATTTTGAAGCTCGAGCCCACTGAAAAAAACCTAGGAAGTCGTCAAGGCTCTATAAAAGGCATCATGATAGCCGAAAATTGCACATAACTTTTTGAACATTTTATCTAGGATGACAACTTTTTTAAACTATTTGTCTAGAATGTCACTTTGCTATCTCATATCACTTTTCACTTTCTGCTGTTACGATTTTGTCCTCAGAAACACAAATATAACTAATTTTTACTTTTTCCATTTCTCTCTCTTTCGTTTTTGTTGTATTCTTTTATTTCTCTCTCTAAATGAAAGAGATGCCATTAAAATCCATTACAAGATTAAACCTTTTTTCTAGGTAGCTATTTTCTTCCATCAACTTAGGTTTTGTTTGAATCTATTTACATCCTCCTTCAATCTCGTTTCTTCTTTATTATACGGATTCTCTAAGACGTTATATTTCCAATTTCAATCCTAATTTTAGGTTTGATGCAAATAGATTTCGTGATTGCTGATTTCTTTTATTTTCTTTTTGGGTTTTCAAAGTCTTTTTAGTAATTAAATGAATGAAAATTTAGGGAATTTAGTTGATTGATTTGGTTTTATTGATTTTGAACCATGTATTTGCAGATTTAGTTTTTATTTTCAGTCTTCTTGCTTTGTGATACACTAAGAATTATTAAGTTAAGATATTTTGGGAATTTAGTTGATTTGTTTGTTTTCAGTCTTCGTCGGAGAAGAGAGAAGAGTTTGCGTCTATCGGGAAGACTTAGCACATTCAACAAGGTGATTCAACCTCTCTATGCATAAATCTGGATTTGTCCATAAGTTCAACTAAATTTGGATTTTAGATAAAACATTTTTTTCCAGAGAGGCATCTGTTTAAAAGATATTTTATATAGAATAAGATGTATGTATACCCGATGTTTTGTGGTTGTCGTTTTGTGGTTACTAATTAATATTAGTGTTTAGTGTCTTATGCTTTCATGATTCTAATACATAGTTTGTGGTGATATGTATGTATAACCGATGTTTGGTGGTTACTAAATAAGATTGGTGTTCACTATCGTATATTTTCATAGTTCTATTTGCGAATTTTGTGGTGATATGTACGTATAACTGATGTTTTGTGGTTACCGTTTCGTGGTTACTAAATATGATTGGTGTCCATTAGTCTTATGCTTTCATATATTGCATATTTTGTGGTGATATGTATTATAACCGATGTTTTGTGGTTACCGTATTGTGGTTACTAGATATCCATAAATCAGTCTAAACTAAAATTGGAGAAAAAAGTATTTGTACAAAAAAGTAGAAATAACAGATAAATGGATATTAAATAGCAAGAAAATAGAAATTGAAAAAAAAATTGTCCCTATCTTTTCTCTCTCTCTTACTTTCTTTTTCTCTTACCTCTCTCCTATCTTTTTCTCTTAATCTCTTTTTTCTCTTTCCATCGATAAGGGAAAAAAAATTATGCAACTAAAGTGCGAGGGGCATTTTGGGCAGAAAAACCTAAAATATTTGTCTATTTTGTTACTTTTTGTTATAATAGACAAATTGTTTACATGGGCGATAAAATAGACAAATTGTTTTTAAAAGTGACAAAATTGATAAATCTCCCTAACTTTTTACCTCAATTTATGTTTTAAGTTTTACCCGGATTTTACACTTTCTAGATTTTCTGCAATTAGGGTTTTTATAAACTTTCGTTCCAAGGAGATAGATTAGATATGCCAAGTTTGTATCAGGAACCCTTGTTTCGTTTATTCAATTCAATACTTTGTTTCACACTTTCATCTATGACTTTTGTGATTGCATCTACCATGTCTGAGTAGTTTAATAGATTGGACCTAGGGTTTTCATAAAAGGGGATTAATAGTTCATGTTAGATAAGGATTTTGAGAATAGAAAAATTATAATCCTTCTTTTAGATTTCAGAGTTGTATTTAGATTTAAACTGACAAATTAGATTTAGGTTTATGAATGATTTATTTGACAAACCAATAGATCTCCCAATTCGATAACTAAGAGATAGTTTAAATTATTGACTTAACCTTAGGTACAATCGAGTAGTCTAGTGAAAACTGAACTGAATCTTGCTTAACATGGTTAGAGTTTAGCATTGAGTAAGTGTTAGGTGTAGAATAATTTTTTTAGGCAGGGGTAGCCATGAGGCTCATGTTAGTCTATTTTGAGAGATTAGGTGAAGGGAAGTTAGAGTAGGTTTTGCTTAACATAGCTTGAGTCTAGCATTGAGTAACACAATGTGAGGTGTTGAGTTCGCTTAGGTGTAGTTTAAGCCAAAGTCTCGTCGTGGTAGCTTACTTTTATAAACCAAAATAGATTCAATTAGATCTGAATTTCGTTCTTGACTAGAAGTCTAAATAGTTCCCGAAAACTCCCCTTTAGAATTTCATAGGTTCAATTGCTTCTTAAATTTATAAATCACCATGCATGCTTGCGTTTATAGCTTTTATTCGCTCTTTTATATTGATAATCACCATTCACAATCATCATCTGTTTCATCTTAGCCATCATTAAGTCTTGTAAGATTCTTTTCGTTAGCATTTTAGTCTCTGTGAAATCAATCCTTAAATATTATTGCAATTATATGTACAATTACCGATTAAATATATAAGGTAAAACCTGAGTGAATTCAACAATTTTAAAAGTAAACATTTATGCTAGGAGAAAGCTTACACAAGATCATATTATCTTTGCTCTACGAAGATATTTATAATAAATTTTGCCACCTTCATTTCAAAAGCAGATTTATCAGAAAATGTATAAGTACATCAAGTAGTATAATATCCGGGCGAGTTAGTCCAGGCGGTGAACGGCCTGCAACTGTAGGTACGGCCACCTGGGTTCGATTCCCGGGGGACGCGGATATGAGCTATCTAACGCCCATTTGAATACCCGGAGTGAGGCTTCATCCGCGGGGCGCACCACCCCTTTGAGGATTAGTCCGACATAGCTAGGATACCCCAAGGTTAAAAAAAAAAAAAAAAAACCAAGAACGGAAAAAAATTTAGTGTTGCTTGAAAACGACAGTATAATATAATTTACATCATAACAATTTTGGTAGAAAGCGTGATTGAAGCATAGTTAGGTCCATATAGTTTTGCCTCTTGTATTAGAATCTTATATATAATGAGAGGAGGGGGTGACTCCCGGCTTGACACGTGTCACCCCTTTCTCTACAAAAAAATATAAATACATATATTAAAGTACAAAATTTAACAAAAAAGTTCAATAAGACATTTGGTAAAGGGTGTGTTGTGATGTTGAAGAGGTCATGATTTCAATTCTCACTTTCCTCATTTTAGTTTTAATTTTAAATTTTAGCAAAACGACGTAGTTTTGATGTTTATACATCTATCTATATAATAATGGGGGAAGAGGATGCTCTCCCATTATGCCATGTGGTATCCCCTTACTTCAAAAAAATATAATTATGTAATTAATAGT
>OVAU01002060.1:0-13246 GCA_900406315.1 Biscutella laevigata subsp. laevigata
TAAAAATTAAATCCGGGCATGGTCCGAGTCCTAATCTAGTTAGTATATAAATTCAGTCCCAAATTAGGATTATATATAAACAAAAATCTTTATATAAGGAGGAAAATTAGGAGTTTCTGGAGATAGTGATGAAGATTATGTATGTAAGCACTTGCATCAGTTGATAGAGAGGAGCCGTATACCTCTTTTATTTCTCAATATTTTTCTCATTTACCTACCTAAATACATATATTATATATGTAGTAAAATGTTATTGTAAACATTTACGAGTTAACCAAAATATGTATTTAGTGGTTTGTGCTAGTACGATATTTGTGTTATTGTCTAAAATCGAATCTTCCATAATGTATGTAGTATTGACAAAAAAAAATCTACGAATTTCAATTCAAAATTAATTGGCTATGAGTGACTTAGTCCATATCAATTATATATTACTCATGTTCTTTTTTATATTTTCGATGTGGAATATTCTTCACACGCCAATGATCCTCCTAAACATTAATTTCGAGAATATTCTATTATAGGATCAATTTCAAATTAGATCGATCGGTCTAACATCGAGCCGACCGATATCAAATAAGATCGATGTATGAGTCTAATCGATTTCAATTTTATGGGGCAACATGTGACCATTTTAAGATTTATGAACTTCCAACTCAAAAACAATTTCCTATGAGTAAATTTATTCATATCACTTATATATTACGTAGTTTATTGTGTCATATCACTTTATCAAGACTTAGTGAAGAGACGATTCAGAAGAGTAAAAGGGAAAAATTGTATTAGAATCGTCAAAGAAGTCAGTACAAAAACAGTCAACATATATAGACTCTCATCTGCTAATGTGAGCCTATATCTAAGCTAAAGTGCACCTAACAGAATGTTCTAAACAGAACTATATAAACAGAATAACGGATCTAATCTTAATCTTATACTTGATACACCCCCTCAAACCTTTTAAACTCAAATGGGAATTGGTTTAAACAGGTTTGAAAGGCTCATACGACACAACATGGCATGAAAAGGTTTCGGATGCAGCGGTTTTGTGAGTATGTCAGCCAGCTGATTCTCGCTCTCCACATGAATTGTCAAGAGCTTCCCCTTCTTGATGTGATCACGCACCGTGTGGCAGTCAATCTCCCCATGCTTAGTGCGCTCATGAAACGCAGGGTTTGAGCTAAGGTAAATAGCAGACTTGTTGTCACAGTACAACTTTGCTGGCTTAAGAACTGTTATCTGATAATCTTCCAGAAGTTGCTGCAGCCAGATTATCTCCCTTGTAGCATCCGAAAGACTCCGATATTCCGCTTTTGTGCTGCTTCTACTCACTGTGTGTTGTTTGCGAGATTTCCAACACAAGAGAGACGAGCCAAGATAGACCGAGTACCCTGTAGTTGATCGACGTGTATCCGGACATGCTGCCCAATCCGCGTCTGCAAAGGCATTTAAAGACAAGTCATTGTTCACAGAATAAAAAAGGCCTTGACCAGGACTACCCTTAATATACTTTAGAATCCTATGAGCTGCTTGTAAATGAGTGTCAGTCGGAGCTCTTAAGAACTGACTTAACTTATGTACTGCAAAAGTGATATCTGGGCGAGTGATGGTTAAATAAAGTAATCGACCAATTAACTCTCTATAAGGGGTTGCAGATGGAAGTAACTGACCAGAATCAAGAGAAAGCTTAACATACGGATCCATCGGAACAGAACTGGGCTTACACGCCAAGAGACCTGCATTCTCAATCAAATCCAAGGCATATTTGCGTTGACACACAGAGATACCTTTAGTATTCCTAGCAATTTCCAGACCCAAGAAAAAACGTAATGGACCAAGATCCTTTACTTTAAAATGCAGAGCTAACAGATCCTTCAAAGCAGCCAAGTCAGCCGAATTGTTACTAGCTATAGCTATATCATCAACATATACTAAAACAACCAGATAACTTGTGCCAGTAGACTTAACAAACAAACTATTATCGGATTGAGATTGAACAAAGCCATTAGCTACAAGAACTTGAGTAAAAAGCTGATTCCATTGCCTAGAGGCTTGCTTAAGCCCATAAATGCACTTTTTGAGTTTACAAACAGGATTAGAAGGAAGTGTAACACCTGGAGCAGAGGTGTAACCCTGAGGCAGACTCATGTAGATCTCCTCATCAATCGGACTGTGCAAGAACGCATTAGAAACGTCCATTTGAGACAACTCTCAACCTTGTTGAGCTGCAAGACCTAACATCATTTTAACACTGGTTTGGCAACAGGTGAAAAAGTTTCATTATAGTCCACTCCTTCTTGTTGCGTGAACCCCGTTGCCATAAGACGAGCCTTGTGTCGCTCAATACTGCCATTAGAGTTGTACTTGAGTGTAAAGACCCAACGACAACCAACCACATTTTGTCCTAGTGGAAATGAAACCACCTCCCATGTATCATTCGACTGCATCGCATCCATCTCAGTGTTAACAGCTGCTCTCCATTCTTCCATTGTCATAGCCTACTTAAAATTCTTTGGTTCTGTGTCAACAGAATATGAAAGCAGATATTGAGCATAAGAAGAATTAAGTTTATCATATGATAAGTAAGATTGCAAAGGATACGGAGTAGTAAAGCCAGCTGGTTGAGAGTAAGAACTTAGAGTAGCCAGAGCACAATGATAATCTGAGAGGTATGTGGGAGGTTTGTGAGACCGCTTTTGGCGTCCAACCAGAGGAGTAGTAGCAGTATCCATCCCAATCGAGGATGAAGAAGGAGCGGTGGTGCGCAGATTAGAGGTTGTAGAACTAGACTGGCCAGCTTGGGAATGAACTGGATGCACAACAGATGGTTCTGTTGCAGAGGTGTTATCTGACAGAGGAACCTCCATTGCAACTGCAGGTGTAGCGCTTGTAGAGAAAACAGGAGGCACATGCGACGGATCGTGGGCATCATCATGCGATAGAGACTCTCTGGAAACAGAACTTGTAAAAGGTAAGATCATATTTGAGAAAAAATCAGGTAAACCAGAGACAGGATTCTGAAAAGGGTATTCATCCTCATGAAATACCACATTACGAGATATATGGATGTTATGAGTATCGAGATCAAGCACTTTGTAACCTTTGTATCCCAGAGGATACCCCAAAAAGACACACTTGGTTGCCCGTGGAGAAAACTTGGTCATGTCCTTCTGAAGCGTGCTAGCGTAGCAAAGACAGCCAAAAGTCTTGAGCGAGTGATACTGCGGTTGTTTACCAAGAAGTAATTCAAAAGGAGACTTATCTTTTAGCAACGGAGAAGGGATCCTATTGACTAAAAAGACAGCTGTGAGGATGCAGTCAGTCCAGTAAATCAAAGGAATCTGAGATTGTAATAAAAGTGACCGAGCAACGTTCAGAAGGTGTTGATGCTTCCTCTCAACAACGGAATTTTGTTGGGGCGTGTAGGCACACGAGAAATAGTGGAAGATACCATGATCATGCATGAGATTAGGAAAAGAAAGCTCCGGAGCATTATCTGTACGGATAGACTTAACCTTGGCAGAATATTGGGTGTCAACATACTTAATAAAAGCAGTAAACAAAGATGGAACATCACTCTTTCTCTTCATTAAGTAAACCCAAGTAAAACGAGTGTTATCATCCACTAGAGTCAAGAAATATCTATGACCATCAATAGAATCAACAGAGAATGGTCCCCATACATCCATATGTATCAAATCAAAAGCATGAGGAGAAAGATTGTTATTGAAAGGAAAAGAAAGACGTTTTTTCTTAGCTAAAGGGCAAACTGTGCAATGTTTTTCCGATGCTAAACTATTCTTAGAAAGAGATAAAACCTCAGACAATGAGTGAAGTCTCGCAGCTGAAGGATGGCCAAGACGACGATGCCAAAGACTGCTATCAACCGCTACACTTGCACACACCACGTCTGGAGAGAAATGTTCTTGTAGGATATACAGGTTGTGACGGAGTTCAGCCTTCCCAATCATCTGTCGCTGAGAACACTCCTGAATAAGACAGAAATCCGAGAAGAAATGAGCTGAGCATTTGTTATCACGTAGTAAACTACTGACACTTATGAGATTGAAATTAAAGGAAGGGACATAAAGAACATTATATAGGACCAACTTCTCTGTAACCTGTATAGTTCCTACACGAGAAATGGAAATCTTAGTACCATTTGGTAGAGAAACATTCATATGAGATGTAGAAAAAACTTCCTTAAATTTTGTCAAGTCCGAACATACATGACTAGTGGCTCCACTATCTACAATCCATGCCTTTTGAGATAGAGAATGATCTAAAGTAGATAAGGCATGATTCTGATAGTGGAACTGACTGTCATAGTAATGTAGGTTCAAAGACAAAATGCAGGCATTACCAGACGACGTTTGACAGGCCATGATTCCATGCTCAGTGATAGAGGCAGGTGGTGGATGTTGTTTCTCCGGAACATTGACCATAGAGTTGATGTGTTGGATGATCGACTGGATTTGAGAAGGAGTCAGTTGTTGCAAATTGATTGGATCCTCTTGATTGGATACCACATTGGCAATCTGCTTGGTGTAATTTGGATTGTAGTGATATCCAGAGTTAGGTTTCCAGTTCTGAGTAGAGACACCCTGAGGCACCGGAGTTGAAGAGGGAACTGATGAAGGAGCAGAGGACTTTGTTGGATGTTTGTACCCTGGAGGGTAACCATTTGCCTTGTAACACTTCTGAGCAATGTGACCATAAAGCCCACAGTAAGTACAAAGAGGTCTGTTGTTATTATTTCGACCACGAGATGTATTATAAACAGCAGCATATTCAGAGTGACTAGAGGCAGGGACGTTTGTCATAGAATCTGAAGTCTGGAAAGCCACATTATCGAACTTAGCAGCTGGCTTAACCATCCTTTGTCTTTCATCCTGCTGAACAATGTTATAGGCCTCTTCGATAGATGGAATTGGCTTCAACATCAAAATGTGACGCCGAGTCTGCTCATATGTATCATTCAAGCCCATTAAGAACTTTGTTACCCTGCTTCGATGTTGGAGTTTCTCCCAAAGACTCGCAGCATTGCACTCGCACTTTCCACAAGTACAGACAGGTATCTCGATGTAGTTCTTGTGTTCTTCCCACATTGTAACTAACTCTGTGTAGTACTGACTCACATCGAGAGAACCTTGTTGTAAAGAACTGAGTCTCTGTTCAATCTCAAAGACTCTAGGAGCATCTTCTTGCTTAAAACGACTTAACAGATTGTTCCAAATACTTTCAGCAGTCGACATGTATAAGAGACTCTGTCCTATAGGCTTAGATATCGAGTCCATCAACCAAGTTGTGACCATATCATTACAACGTCCCCAAGAACCTAGATCTCTATGACCAGAAGGCGGTTTCTTGATAGTGTTATCAACAAATCCCAATTTATTCCTCACATTCAAAGCCATACGAACTGACCTGCGCCACGAATGGAAGTCAGCTCCAGAGGTCAAGCGATCTGTAACCAGTTGAAGACCAGCGTGGTCTGCGCTGTGAAGATATAGGGATTATCGTATTGATCAGACGACGCCGCGACAGTGCCATTAGGGATCGGAGTAGTGCCATTCGATGTCGACATTTGCAAGAATCTAAAAATTGAGCTGAAGAAAGAGCCAAAAAACAACAAGGTGAGCTTCGATTCGGAAGAAAACGAAGGAATATCAGAAGAATCAAAGATAAGAGAATGAAAAAGGGAGAAAACTCGAAGATCGAAGTCGAGAAAAAGGAACGTCGTGAAGACGAAAGATGAAGAAACACGTCGAGGCTGAATCGCAAGACGGAAGAAGACAGATTGAACCAGATGAATCTCTGGTGAAGAAGAAGAGCTTAGATCGTGGATTGCTCTGATACCATATCAAGACTTAGTGAAGAGACGATTCAGAAGAGTAAAATGTAAAAATTGTATTAGAATCGTCAAAGAAGTCAGTACAAAAACAGTCAACATATATAGACTCTCATCTGCTAATGTGAGCCTATATCTAAGCTAAAGTGCACCTAACAGAATGTTCTAAACAGAACTATATAAACAGAATAACGGATCTAATCTTAATCTTATACTTGATACACTTATACATCATACAAATTCTCCTAATTTTTCAGATGTAAGATATCTTCCAGACTTATTAATATAGAAATGTAGTTTTAGAACAATTTGTAGATATTTATTTATTTATACAACTATATCCTTCTTGGATAAAGTTAAAATAATTTATTGACAAGAATGAAAAAGGAATAATTACAGTTGAGAAGAAATCAAGGAACAAAACGATATATGAACAAGAGACTATTAGAAGATATACGAATCATATGGAATCACTTTTTTGATTAATAATAATTTAATACATTGATTAATTAGTGGTACATTCTGTCAAACCTCTAGACGATAAGTAAATCAAACCTTGATTAGCCTCACGACAATTCGCCCCGCGACGACATTTTTTGTATATTTTTTTATAATATTGTTTCTTTGTTTAACCTTTTAAATTAGACCATTTTCAAAAAGTACTTAAATATTTTATAAACTTTTTAATAATGCAACTGATGCTGACACTCACTAAACCCTAATTTTTGTTTTGCACTTCTTATAATAATAATATACTTAATAGTTAATAGTTATCTTTTCAACTTTGTGTTTCTGTTTTCTGTCCGTTTAAAAGTTAGGAAAATTTGTTTTTTTTATTTACATAAAATAATGACAATGTTTTATCGTGGAAATTGGACTAATGTCGCGTCGGTCTTATTGCTTTTGTATGTGTTTTCAACTTTTTATTAATTAATTTATAATATTGTTTCCTTTACGTAGATGAGATTTGGCAATTTCTTGTTATCTGCTTATGGGAAAAAAGTTAGATACGTGAAAATGTCTATACTCTTTAAATAAAATTATATCACTAATGATTTCGGTTCTGATTATAATATCCAAATCAAAGCACAAAACATTTATGGACTCCAATCGCTATAGAAGGCTTTAAAGGCCCATTAAAGCCCATTTATAACTACTCAAAGAAGAAGAAGAAAAACTCTTCTCGTGGTTTTGAATTTGAGCATTAAACATCATATGGCATTAAAATTACTTGAGTTCAAAGGCAGAAAGAGCCGACTAATTAAGTATATTTGAAAGAAAAAAAATGTCAAATAGTAAAATAAAATAAAAGATGGGAAGAAGAGGATGAACATTGATAAACTCCATGAGCATTAATAAAGCTACTTTATATTATATAATTCATGACGGTGCCTCTAAGCCAAGGAAACAAATCTTTGTGCGATTTGATGATTGTTTCTTAAGTAACAATTGTGCGTTGAATCTCTTAATCGTGCACATATTAAGTGAATGTATATACGAACCACGTCATTGATTTATGTTATTTTGTAATTATATATAATAAATCTGAAAATATAGTCGTATATTAAAAACATTAAGTGACTTTCCGATTCATAAGCTATGCTTCAAGTACGAGAAAAACCTAACGTGACACACATGTCCATATTAGAGCTTGTAATATATGAAATTGTCAGATCTTTGTGATCAAGTGGTAAAGAGACGGACAAAAAATGTATCTGAATTCGATTCATCTGGTATACGAAACTCTAACACATTGTTTTAGACATTTACATGGATGGATATGGATTTTTGTTTACGGCTTATTTGCATATTCAGAGAGAGAATCTATCTATGGACTACACTTTCCCGAGATTAGTTTGAGCCTTCGAATCTAAGACATACAAGAGTTATAAAATATATATATATGTGAAATTTAAATTCTACTTTTCACTATGTCTCTATGTCTATGTATATCTCATGCATGTGTCATGTAAGAAGCAATGCCATGCGAAGATGGCCCTCTTGCATATCAAATGGGTCCTTGTGTAGAATTTAAGTAATTTTTAATCCAATTGGTCGAAGTCAAAACTGAGAAAAGACAAACTATTTGTTACAATTCATTTTTGTTATACAAATTAATAATGGCAGTACATATATAGGTAATAATATGAAGAGATGTTATATGTTTTTGTCCCATGGCATGTGAAATTATATGGCCTTACTCGGGAAGCCCACGTGATTCAAGGCTTATAACTTGACATGTTACAAAGTTATATCTATACTTTATGAGATTATAATAATTAAAATTTCATCAGCTGATTATTTTTAATATTAATATTTATTGTTGTTATTATTGTCCAAATGGAATTCAGGATAGTAAACTCAAAAGAGTGCATGAAAAATGTGTCAAAATAAAACACTATATATGATTATCCGTTCAATTATCTAAAGCATTTACGTCTTGTGGAAGAAGTAAAAATAAAACCAACTATATTTTCGTCAAATCGAAAATCAAAATGATTTTGTAGCGTCTGTACAATATAAACATAATAGACGTTCATGTGTTATCTATTCATATAACATGATGCATGTCAATTTCTACATAACTGCAATTCACATATTGAAATTATACTTTCTAGATATATCATACACATCCACGCATTACTCCACAATATCTTTAATTCTTCGATTAATGATTGAAAATAGATATCTAAATTTTTTTCAGATTTTTTGACCCAGAACAAGTATGAATATAAAGAAATATTCTCTCTTCATGCACATCATGGAGGGAGGGTGTGTTAAATTGTAAGGAATGATGATTACAAACCAAACAGAGTGTATCTCACCATTCATATTAATTAGATTAAACTCATATGTTAGAAAATGCTTTCATGCAACTCTGTTTTGAAAATACAGTTAGTTTATAACCAGGACATGTAGCCTAATGGTTTGTGCTAGTGCGGTCGATGTGTTACCACCCGGGATCGAGTCCCCATATTGCATGTTGTGACAAAAAAAAAACTCACAATGTAAAGGACTGTCGTTTTATATTTCTAAACAAATTGCTGATAATTTTGGATATTTTATTATTTATGGTGAATTGAATTATTTGTTTTTGAATTTTTTGTGTGTGAAAATGATCAATAATTAGATGAATTTTGTTTTGAAATTATATTTCAAACCGGAAAGTTAACCAATATTAAAGAATATATTATTAGAAATTTAGTAAATCTTTAAAAAAATAAAATGGTTTTTTTCAAATCCAATATCTAATGAAAATATAAGTTATTAAAGTTTTAGATTTCTAAATTACATATTGATGCTAAATTTGGATATATCATGAGTTAGGGAATAATGAGGTATTTACAAAAAATGAAGAATATATATAGCATTAAATATTCGAACCACTTACTCAAAAAATATCAATGTAAATTATGGATATTTAAATTTGTAAAATATTTTGTGTGGAACATATCTAATAACTAATAGGAAGTGAAAGTTGGGGATTCTATTGGCATTTCTTCCAAAGAACTAATTATAATTTGAAAATTCATGGCGCAAGTAGCAGATAATTCAAACAAGATGTGAATAATTTTGACGTACCAAATTTCATATAATAATACACTAACATTCCATGTTGCCAAAACATCATAGTAACAAAGAAATTGGTTGTGACAAATATTAATAAGTCACATTTGTCAAAAATAAAAATATTATCTCTCTCTTCTGAGCGACAATAATAGAGATTTTGCACTGCTCACCCACCGTTGTCGGCATGCCGACATCCCCAGGAGCCTTGCCAGCTCCAACTCCTCCGATCCCCTCGCCGTGTCCTCATCCTTTGGAGGTTCCACTGGATCTGGTCTTTGCCTCGCCCGGGTTCTCCTCTCCTCCCTCTCCTTTGTCTTCTTTGGTGTTACCGTCGGTGGTGGCAAGGGATGTGGAAATGAAGATCGCGGACGGTGCTCCCCAAGCTCCTTCATGTCCGATTAACGCTGTCGGTGATCTTTTGGTGAATCCTCAAGCCACTTTTGGTGTTGTCTTCGGTGTTCCTTTGGTGAATCCTCAAGCCCCTCCTAGTCCGATCGAAGCTCCAAATGGAACCGGATCTGCAAACGAGGACACTCCTCCACAAGACCACTTGGCGCCTAAAGTGAGCTCTTCAACTCCATCCTCAGTGTTTTCTTGGGCGGATAGAGCCAAAGGGGCTGCTCGATATCCGGAAATTGCTGCCGAGATTAAGGTCTCCGATGACGGAATTCCTCGTGTACGAGTTCCAAATGCGGTTTTTGAAAGAGGTGCAAAAATCCATTCCGATTATATTGTTGGTATATTCTATGGGAGAGCTCCGTCTTACGGGAAAATCTGGGGAGTGTTGAACTACTTATGGGGGAAGGATCGCAAAGTAACAATCCAGAATCTAACCGAAAACGCTTTTTTATTCCACATCCTTCGCAGTCCCTGCGACAAAAAATTCTCCAGCGTGAGTTGTGGCGAGTCGGTAATTCTCCGTTCTTTGTTACAGAATGGAAAGCTTCTTTCAGTCTTAATCCCCCTTCTCTGCAATGGGCTCCCATTTGGGCGACAGTCTCTAATGTTCCCTTTGATCTTATTACTGATGAGGGTTTAGCATTCATAGCCAAGCCATTGGGTACTCTAGTCGCTGCGAAACCTTTCACCAAATTTGATTCAGTGGATATTAAGGTTATTGTGAACCTAACAAAACCATTGCCTCAGTTTGTCGAGCTTGAGAGGGAAGACTCTCAAATCCTTCGTTTGGCCATTACTTATCCTTGGCTTCCTCCGCTATGTCCTCTTTGTAAAGAATTTGGGCATAAGGAGAATCTCTGCCCTTCTAATCCTGCAAAGGAGAAGCCAAATCCCAACAAGGAAGAGTCTCAAAAAACCAAGTCCAACAAACCTTCGTACAACGTTTCATCCAGCAAGAAGGGAACTTGGGTGCCCGTCAATGCAAAATCGGTACATCTTAAGGATCCTGCTCCGGCCAATGGAGATGGATCAACCTTTACCAATTTGAATGGTACACATCAAAAAACTTCGGCACCTTCTCTGGCTCCGACCCCTGTCGATGCACCAACCCAAGTTTTTTCAAAGGGGCCCTCAGATATCGGGGATGTGAGAATGGGAGAAACAAATCAAACACTCTCTTCGCCCTCCAAAGCTTCATATTCGCCACAAGTGGTAACTTCACTTCATATGAACTTACTGGCTTTGCCCACTTCTAATGCCTTCGATGTTCTCCAAGGCGCTGAAGATTCTTCTGAGGTTGTAAGTGGGGATATGGTTATTGATCCAGGAGCTTTGAGTTTAATAAAATCGACCTCACCCAAGATTTCTCAACCAACTTTTTCTTTTTCTTCAACATCTTCCACCTCTTCGAAGGATAAGAAGAAGAAAAGAAAATTCGGCCAATCCTCCCCTGGTGAAGGCAGTACCCGAACTCCTCTATTATTAGGGGCAAGTTCCAACTGATATCGACTTCGTATGCATGATATCCTACTGCTCTTTCTGGAGATGATCTCACCCTTTTATCTGCTCTATTTTCTGTTCTTTAAGGTTTAAATGTTTGTTTCATTGTCTTCCCTCTTCCTTTTTCTCCTTGTTTCTTTTCTGTTACCCGGTCTGCAAAACTTTTGTTTACATTTAATTTAAGAAGATCTTTAACCAAAAAAAACATTCCATGTTGCCTTTAAAAATATTTAATAGTATAGTACTATACGATCATGATCATTGACGAAAATTTTCTGGTACAACGACTTCATAATCTCAGTTTGTATAGTTATGGTCGGTCATATGCAATTAAGACTTTTAAAGTACAATACTCTTATTACTAGTATTACTCAAATCCAACCAAATTCTCAATCTTTTCTTTCTCAAAATACTTAAATATCTCTATATATTAATTTGTTATATTAAATAATTCAGACAGATTTTTGGGGGACTCAACCACCAAATTAATGCTCTTCACATGTAAGGATCATTTGCCGTTACGACCGGTATTGCCGCGTATCATGCTTTAATTATACTATAAAATTCGGTTACCAAAGTTTTTATTATACTCCCTTCCCTCTGTTTCACTTTAATTGATTTTTAAGGTTTTTACACACAAATTAAGAAATCATTTAATTTGTTACATTTTCTAAAATAAAACAGCATTTATCATCTAACTAATCTCAATTTGACCAATAAAAAAATAGAATACAAAATATAAATGATTTTAAAAAATAAAAATGTAATTAATTCTCTCTTGAAAATTGAAAACATCACTTAATTCGAAACAAAATAATTTGGTTAGAACATCACTTATTATGAAACGGAGGGAGTATAATATAGTTCGTAGTCCTATAGCTAGTAGTGCCAAGCTCATGCCATTTGAAATATTTTATTTTGTAATATAGTCTCTCCATAATAATCTTTGATCGGTATCTTCTTTAATGATTAGCTTATGATATGACACTTTATCTAGCGGTATCAAATAGGTGACCTATTCATGATGGGTGGTATGTGAACAATTGTGGTTAGGATCGAATAGACCATGAATGTTCAAATATAAAATATTGTTTAAACAAAAAAAAAAAAAAATTATGTCAAAATTAAAATTGGAAAAATAATGTTATGGTTTTTTGTGATGGTCAAAATTAAATTGAGAAAACAATGTTACTTAAATTGGGAAAAATCCATTTAGACGTGGACAAACTTATTTAGACCAAAAATGTCTAATAATCATAGTTTCTTTTCATGATTCGTCCACATACAAATTTATTTGGACGTGAACATTACTAATTACGATAACATTTAAACTAAAACCAAATTTATTCTCAAAAATATTGATCATAAATGAACATATCTATTTAAACGCGACATCCCAATTCACAATCATAACTTTATCCCTCGTCAGATAATCACAAAAGAAATGGTTACAAGGCCTTTTCTCTTCAGATGATTGGAGCCTTTTTCACTTTTGAATATTTTGATAATTGTATCTATTATTGGAATTGTATTGTAATTGTAATGTGTATTCAATCATTGTAATCATTGGAACATATTATTAATTTGGTTTCATTAAACATTTTCGATTAAGTAGATTATTCACATAAGAGAGTTTACCTTTGACTTTCCTCGTTTGCAACATAAAGTAATGATTTAGTTAATTGGTTAAGTGACATTAGTTTAAGCCTCCTTGTTATATGCCTTAACCAACGTCCTTAACTAACGTTCATGATCATTATAGACTTATAATAGTCAAAGCTGAATGTGTCAAAGTTCACATTCCAAAATTATGATACCATAATCATGAAATAAAAAAATATAAATATATATTAAAAAGTGGATTACATTTTATGGGTACAATATTACATGCAAACTTATGATTAAAATTACAAACGGGATATATATAAT
>OVAU01002062.1:1896-13246 GCA_900406315.1 Biscutella laevigata subsp. laevigata
TGTGTGTGGATGTGATTTTTGTTTGTGTGTTGGAAAATGGATACGCCTCAGAAGACTATCACCCAGATCGGAACTCCAATTTCCAAATCCAAATTCGAGGTTTTTCTTCTTAACCCTGTTTTTGTTTTTGGTCAAAAGTTCAGTCTTTTAATTCTTACTTCAATTAACTTTTTCTTTGCTGTTTCTGTAAGTTTGGTGCTTTTATGGTTTATCCTCCATTTTTTCCCGTTGAGTTTGGTGCTTTTATGGTTTATCCTCCATTTTCCTAGTTTTAATTTGAAGTCAAGACAGTTCTTAGCACACAGACACAACATTGTAACTGTCTTTTTTTTTAGATTTGTTTTTGACTTTGACGGTTTCATTTGTTCACAATTCACAGCCATGAATGTCAACGAACCACAGTTATGATCAAATCATCTTCTATCTTGTTTCTTGAGGTTCTCAGTAGGTAAATAATAGTATGTGATGTGTTGCTCTTACCTTATTTTAATCCTTTTTCTGTTGTTGTCTGAAAATGCAGGATTCTCCAGTGTTCAACTACATAAGCAGTTTGTCTCCAATAAGACCTGTAAAANTTTTTGACTTTGACGGTTTCATTTGTTCACAATTCACAGCCATGAATGTCAACGAACCACAATTATGATCAAATCATCTTCTATCTTGTTTCTTGAGGTTCTCAGTAGGTAAATAATATGTGATGTTTTGCTCTTACCTTATTTTAATCCTTTTTCTGTTGTTGTCTGAAAATGCAGGATTCTCCAGTGTTCAACTACATAAGCAGTTTGTCTCCAATAAGACCTGTAAAATCTATCCCAATTCCTCATCCATTTAGTTCTCTGAATTTCAATTCCCCACCCTCTGTTTTCAACTCACCTCACTTAACTTCTTCTCACAAAGAATCTCGCTTCTTTAAAACTCACAACTCTTCTTCTTCTTCTTCTTCCCAACCCACCAATCCCCTCGAATCCAACTCTATTTCCAACGAAGACCCTTCTACAAAAGAAGTTGCTTCCATTGGAGAAGATGCTTCCATTGAAATGAACTATGAATGTAGCAGAANTCCCTCTGTTTTCAACTCACCTCACTTAACTTCTTCTCACAAAGAATCTCGCTTCTTTAAAACTCACAACTCTTCTTCTTCTTCTTCCCAACCCACCAATCCCCTCGAATCCAACTCTATTTCCAACGAAGACCCTTCTACAATAGAAGTTGCTTCCATTGGAGAAGATGCTTCCATTGAAATGAACTATGAATGTAGCAGAACGAATCCTGAGAGTCCCGTTGCTTCACCACGCGGGAGAGATACTACCGATCTTTCACTTGTTCCATATGCTCCTCCTCCAGGTCTGAATGGTTCATCTGAGGATGCAGAAATGGAGCTGGAGAAGATTTATGATGATAATAAACAAAGTGGGGACTGGGAATGTTTGATTTCAGATTCTTCTGATATGTTGATCTTCGACTCACCTAATGATTCAGAGGCTTTTAGATGTCTTATGAAGCAGAGAGCATCAACCTCCTGCGTTGGTTTGGGGATGCCAACAACGCAGCCCGAGCCAGAGTCTTCTTACGAGGTAAAAACTTATGAACTAATGTAATCACTTAGTTATCTTATAAACTATCACTGTCTCTGAAAAGAGTTTCGTCGCCTTGTTTTGTTTTGGGTTATAGGCTGTTTCGCTCTTGCACCGAGGTATAAGAAGACGCTGCCTGGACTTTGAGATGCCTGGGAATAAGCAAATAGTGAGTGAGAACAACAATGCAGCTTGTGAATCCTCAACGAGATGTATTGTTGTACCGAGTATAGGTCTTCATCTAAACGCCATTGCAATGTCCTCAAAGGATTGTAAGACCAATGTCACTCACGATTACTCCTGTTCTGGAAACATTAAAGTGGCTTTACAAGGCTCCAGCTCTACGCTTCAAGAATCTTATGATCAAACCGAAAATGAAATACGGGAAGATGCAGATCCAGATGTTCTCGTTGAACCAACTTTGGAAGAGTTGCATTTGAGCAGCCCTAAGAAGAAGAGGCAAGTTTTTGTTTCTCTGAGGGAAAATTTTATTCACTGTAGATTCGTTTTTCTCTGTCCTGATGGCTTTTTGGCATGATAAAACACATACAGGCTTAAGTTGGAAGATGGAGAAGCGCAGTCATGTAAGCGATGCAATTGCAAAAAGTCAAAGTGTTTGAAACTGTAAGCTCCAAGTTCTACTTTATTTTGATCTTTCCGGCTCTTCAACAAAAGTTTGGTGTTTTTGAGTCTCTTGATGTTTTGTTGTGTGCAGTTACTGCGAATGCTTTGCTGCTGGAGTATATTGCATAGAACCATGTTCATGTATAGATTGCTTCAACAAGCCTATTCATGAAGATACTGTCTTGGCTACTCGCAAACAGATTGAATCACGGAATCCACTTGCATTTGCTCCTAAAGTCATTAGAAGCTCTGATTCGATTCAAGAAATTGGGGTATTGATCTTTTTTACCTTCTCCAACATCCATTTCTCTTGTTTGAAGGAATGAGTAAACTGTAATATCACACAGGACGATGCAAGCAAAACTCCAGCTTCAGCACGCCATAAACGTGGCTGCAACTGCAAGAAATCAAACTGTTTGAAGAAATACTGTGAATGCTTTCAGGTTTCTATTTTCTTACTTCCAATGAATCTATCTATGTAGTTAACTTCCTCTGGTCTGATTCCTATAATTTTGGTCATATGTTTTCTTTTAAAGGGTGGTGTGGGATGTTCCATAAACTGTAGATGTGAAGGATGTAAAAACGCATTTGGCCGCAGAGATGGTTAGTTTCTCTCTGATTCTGAGTTTTCATTACTAATCTCAAGTTCTCTTTTTGATTCTGATTCTACTTGATGAATACCTCAGGGCCTTCCAATGATGACATGGAAGCCGAACAAGAGGAGGAAAATGAAACATCTGAGAAAAGTCCTTTGCCGATTTACAGGTAGAATCTTAAACTCTAAAAGGAGTTTTGATGTGAGTCTATACTCTATATCACTTGAACAGATTTATTGCTGTTTTTCTTTTTCAGACAACCGCTTGTTCAAATACCTTTCTCGTCATCCAAGAGCAGGATGCCTCCACCACAGTCTCTTCTTGGAGGTGGATCTTCCTCAGGGATATTTAACAGTCAATATTTAAGTAAACAAGATATTAGTTTGATTCAGTCCCGGAATGAGAAGTCATTGGAGACAGTCGCAGAGGATGAAGCTGAAGAAATGCCTGAGATTCTCATCCACTCGCCTATAGCTAACACCAAAAATGTCTCTCCCACCGGCAAGAGGGTTTCTCCTCCTAATCTAGACTCATCGAGCTCAGGGAGAAGAAGTGGTGGGCGGAAATTGATACTGCAGTCAATTCCATCGTTTCCTTCTCTCACTCCCCAACACTGAAAGCATTTGGTGTCGTGTAGCTACGAAAATTCTTTGAATCTTTTTTCGAGGCGAGATGATAAAAGTCAACTTCTAGTTGGTAGTCAACTAGAAGTTAAGTCTTTAGTTTAGTGGTTGTGTAATAAAGATGTCAACTCANAAGGCGAGATGATAAAAGTCAACTTCTAGTTGGTAGTAAGTTAAAGTCTTTAGTTTAGTGGTTGTGTAATAAAGATGTCAACTCATCATGTTCTTTATAACAAAACCAAACATTTTCTTGTATTATATAAGTTTCTTCTCTTGAAGTTCTTGTCTAATGAACTAGAAGTGGTATCGGAACCTACTGTTTCTTCAGTCTCCTCGCTCTGAAAATCCTGAGTTGCCATGTTTCTCATTCAACCCCAGCTCTAACTTTATTTCAAAATATATCTCACGCTTATTACTATTTCAGAAATCATAACATAATTCATCTAGATCAGTGTGATGAAGATATTTTATGACAATCTATAAAACACACAACGCTATATAACCTTATTAACCATACTACTATTCTTTACTCGAAGATCTTATACACCCGCAGAACCTGTTTTTCTTCTTTCTCGCAGTCCTTTTCCCACTCTTGTGAATAATGTCTCTCAAGAAAATCACTGTTCTACTCTCTGATTTGATTCCTTTGCTTTTAACTCCGTCTTCAAGTTTTAGCACTGTTTGCTCAATGTTCTCCATTTTATTCTGCAGCTGCTCTATCTTCTCAGACCCGTTTCTTGACTTCTCCATGAGCACCTTTCTGTATATATCTCTGGAATCTCCGGTCTCCTCAATTTCCTTTGAAAGAATCTCGTTTGTGTTTCCCAGCTGCAAGACAGCGTCTTCTATTTCTTTCAACTGTCTCTTCACTACAACCAAATCAGTGTTGCTGAATCTGCCTTGTTTCTCATTCATCTCCATCTTGCTTTTCAAATCTATTAGGCTATTCCGGAGACTTGAAAGTCTCCTTGAATCAGACAAAAGTCTCTCCAGAATCTTTGCCTTGTCTTCGATCAAACTAGATAACTCTAGCTTGTCAACAACTCCAACAGCTTTCTCAGATTCTACAGAAGGATTGCGGCTTTGGCGACAGAGATTGGATTTCAATGGTCTCTTCGATTTGTTATTGTCGATGAGAAACTTTACACTGGTCTCTGATTCAGCAGATTCTTCCCATACCTCAAACAACTGATCATTGGAACCACAACTAGTTCCCTGGCTTCTGCCATAGAAAAGAGAGTCTGTGCCTTGATCACTAGGAATGTCTTTCATTAATAATCCACTTTTCACCTCGGACTTCTCAGGCTTCGATTTTTGCTGTCTAGATTCACCAGAACCCTCATCATCAAATTGTATCTCTTCAGTCTTCCTACGGCCTCTAATTTTGTGGGAGGCGCTTCGGGTTTTTGGTCTTGAAAGCCTGTGTTTTTCTTCCAAAACTGCTTGTTTGATGGTCTGAATACTTGGCTTAATTTCCTGTAGAGTTACAGTTCCATTGCTTGGGGTGGTGCTACTACCACTTTCTTCAACCTCTTGACCGAAAGCTTTTTCCAAATGGACTCCCTGAAAAAAATGAAAGGGTTTAAGTTCATGAAGACCGGGGCAGTGAGAAAGTTGAGTTTAACATGTGAAATCAAAGGATAAGTGAGGAAGTTTACCACTCTTTGTTGATAGGCAGGTGCAGGAAATTTCCTTAAAGCCTTGGTACTTTTCTCAAGGGNGAGGGTTAAGTTCATGAAGACCGGGGCAGTGAGAAAGTTGAGTTTAACATGTGAAATCAAAGGATAAGTGAGGAAGTTTACCACTCTTTGTTGATAGGCATGTGCAGGAAATTTCCTTAAAGCCTTGGTACTTTTCTCAAGGGATTTTACATCTTCTGCTAAAGATGCTATCACAGGATCATAAGCTGACAGCTGCGTCTTCAGCTCAGTCACTTGAGCTTCCAAAAAGACAATAGTTTCTTTCAACTGTTTTATCTTCGCTGTCTTTGTAACAGCTTCTTCTGTAAGATTTTCACAAATTCCAGTGAGTTCGTTAACTTTGTTCTCTAGAAACAGTTCACGGACAGCTGACATCTGAAGATCAAAGAAGAAAGCTGTTGCTTCAGCGTCCCAAAGTTCAACCCCATTGGTTTTCTCTTGCAGTTCCAGACTCAGGTTCTCCTCTCGGACTTGTTGTAGTTGGATTTCTTTGTGTAACAGCTCTACCTCTGACTCCAAATTTTCATTCAAAGTGTTAAGTTTTATGATCTCTTCATCCTGTCTTCTGGCTACTTCCGAAACTTTAGAAATCTGCCTCTCTAAATTTCCCCTCATTTGTTTTGATTCTTCACATTCTTTCCTCATATCCTCAACTTCTTTCTTCAGTTTTTCATTGGCATTGTGCGTAACCTCGAGCATATGTTCTGCTTCAAGGATCTCCATTTCCCTATGTTCCAAGAATTCGTCTGCATTAGAAACTTGGTGTTCCAAGAGTCCATTTAAGAAGTTTTCTTCTTCAAAACCATCCTGTAACTTCTCCAGAATCTTGTTAAGACCTTGACTTTCTTCCTCTTTACCTTCTAACTTCTCCTCCAATTTCTCAACCTTGTGCTTGAGCCCCGTATTAATTTCTCGTAGACTGTTCACAGTTTCAACAAAAGCTTCGACCTCCTCTGCCATTTCAGACCCAAAGGACCTGAAAACCACACATGTGTTACTCAAAGCAACAGCTTCCTGAAGAATTGCATCATTTTCTTTCTCAACTACACACATTCCATCTTTAATTTCTGTGAACTTAAGAAGCAGAGTTTTATTATCAATGAGTGCAGAGGAATAGTCTTGTTGCAAAACCATGTATGACTCATGCAAACTCTCAAACTTTAAATGCTCCATTTTCAGTTTAGCTCCTAGCTCTTGCTCCTGCTGCTCTCTTTCGACCAGCTTTGCTTTCAACAACCGGTTCGCTTCCACTAGATCTTGCTTGTCCTTTTCCAGCATTCCACACTGCTGTATTACAGTTTTTTTATCTTTTTGGAGGATGTTCTTCTCCGATTCCAGAACCAAACCNCCAGCTTTGCTTTCAACAACCGGTTCGCTTCCACTAGATCTTGCTTGTCCTTTTCCAGCATTCCACACTGCTGTATTACAGTTTTTTGATCTTTTTGGAGGATGTTCTTCTCCGATTCCAGAACCAAACCATCTGACTCGAACTGTTCAAGTAAAGAGAAGAGCACCAAGTTCTCAACTGCAAGTCGCTGTGTCTCATATTCAGCGTCGGAAAGGGAACATTTTAGGCCATTAATCTCTCCCAAAACACGTGAAACAGAAATATGATCTTTCGTAATCTTCTTTTCCGAAGTCTTACAATCTGCTTCAACTTGAAGTGCCTTCAGCACTTCATAGATTGCACCCCTCAAGCTATCAATCTCGTCTAAATATATTTCTGCTTCCATCTGCTGCTCGAGATTCTCACTTTCCAGTTCAGAAATGAGTTTCTCTGAAATTTCCGATGCTTCTACATACTTATGACACTCAATCAGGAGAGAAACATTCTTTTGCTCCAAATCTTCTATTAGCTTTTGCAAGATGAAGATCTCTACTTGTTTGTTTACAACTCGGTCAAGCTCTTCCTCAAACTCTCTTTTCCTGGAGCGACACTCTTCTCGAAGAAAGCTCACATTCTTTTGAAGATCAGCTAATCTGCTGTCAGTCGATCGTTTGTAATCAGCACGCTCCTGCCTCTCAGTGGCAAGTGAGACTTGCAACTCTTCTACTTGAAGTATTTTGAGCTTTTTATCGCTCTGCAGTTCAGTATATTTTACTTCCAGCTCTACAAACTTCTTCTCCGAGATTCCTAGCTTCTCCTCAACCTTATACAATTGGGAGACAAGAGATTCTCTTTCCTTTATAAGTTCAGACTTATCATTTTTTAGCAACATGAAGAAATCTTCAAAGCACTTTGACTTATCTCTTAAACTTTCAAGCTCAACGCTTGCACTAGAAAGGGATCTCTCCAATACAGAGTTCTTTTCCAAGAGCGTCTGCATATTCGCAGTCATGATTTGCAACTGGGAAAACAAGTTAGCTCTCTCCGAAACAAACTCAGATTTTTCTCCTTGTAAGAATTTACATCTTTCTTGAAGATCCTCTACTTTCTCTCTGGAACCATCTAGTTTGGTATTTGATTCCAGAAGCAATTTCTCCAAATCAGCATTCCTTCTTAGAATGCTGTTCATTTCAGGCAGCTTTTCTGTAACAGCATCTTTAACATCTCTCTTATTGGTGCATAACTCAAGAAGCTTCGAGTTCTCGTCTTGTAGTTTCTTCACGGAGTAAACAAGGGATTCAGGATCCAAACCAGTGAGTCTCACTTGGTCAATTAAACTTTGGAATCTCTCATTCAATTTGTCAATATTACCCTTCACACGGTGGATCTCTACTTGAAGGGCACTGCTCTGGTTCATCTGTTTTGCAACTTCTTCTTCGAGCTCTTCTTTCATCTCCTTCAAACAAGAGATCTCATGTTGTTGAATCTTCAAGGAGATCGTAGAAGAGACATTTGATTTGCTTAAGTTTCGGTTTTCTTCTTCAATTGAGCTGATGTCACCTTCCAACTTATGATTGCGCATCTCCAGTTCTCTCAACATTTGAATCCTTCTTTGCAGTTCCAAGGTGAGAACCTTCTGTTCCTCTTGGGATTGAGAATGCAAACTCTCCAAATCTCGAAGACTAGCTTCAAGTTCTGAAAAGCGCAAGTGTTCTTCCTGCATTAGAGCTTGAAGCTTTTCAAGCTGGTTTTTCTTCTGGATAAGTTCTTGATCCTTAGATGACATTTTGTGCGCTAGACTGTCTGCTTCTACCTTCAGATTTTGATTGAAGCTCTCCAAAATCGCACATTGTTCCTCCACAGTCTTTATTTTTGCAGCTCCAGTAAGAACCTCACTACTCAGTCTTTTGGCATTGTCTTTAGCCTGAGAAACTTCTCTCTCTAGATTTGAGATTGTCTCCAAACACTTCTGATATCGAACACTCAAGTCTCCATTCACTTCATTCAGCTGCTGAAGTTCTTGTTTCAAAGCTTTGATTTCATCTTCTGCTTGTTCTGACTGATCCCTGAACATTTTAAGACTCTCCTCGGCATCTCGAATTTTCTTTTCTAAAGCAGATATCAACTCAATAGATTTGTTGTATCGGACCAAGCAAGCCTCCTTTTCAGATTGGAATCTAGAAAGCTCTTGTTTGAGAGTTATGGCTTCTCTTTCTGCTGTTGATGCTCGATTAGTGAGCCCGTTCACATATTCTTGCTCTTGAGAAACCGATGCTTCCAACTCTGCTATTTTCTCCATGGATTGACTATACTGAAGAAGCCTAGTATCCCTCTCGACCTCTAGTTTTGCAAGAGATTCTTTGAGTATTTTAATCTCAATCTCAGCTTTGCAAGCACGTTCATCAAATCCTCTAACATCCCTTTGTGCATCGTTGAGTTCCTTTTCGAATATGGATAGTTTGTNTACCTCTAGTTTTGCAAGAGATTCTTTGAGTATTTTAATCTCAATCTCAGCTTTGCAAGCACGTTCATCAAATCCTCTAACATCCTTTTGTGCATCGTTGAGTTCCTTTTCGAATATGGATAGTTTGTTCAAGCTTAGTTGATATTGGAGATTCAAAGCCTCCTTTTCAGTCTGAAGCTCAAACAATGTTCTCTTCAAGCTTTCAACTTCACTATCTGCTTCCCGAGCACCAGAATTTCCATATAATTTTCTCAGTTGAATTAAATTTCTTTCACTTGTAGCACCATGCTTTTGTAGGTCTTCTGTATCTGCTTCTGTATGAGGCACAGAAGAAGATGATGTCGAATCCTCAATCATGTCGAAAGGAATCTGGTTAGGAAATGCCTCGGTCATTGCTTTATGTGCGTGGCGAAGCTGCACTGTTGTGTGATCATACCTCTCAGCTAAAGCACGATAAGCTCTGTATAGCTCTTCAACCAGTTTCATGAGCTCTGGACGTTTCTTGTAGTACATCTCTGCCCTCCTTGCAAACGAATCTGCATCTGCTTCGATGAGCTTTATCATTGACTTGACTTTGGAATCCATATCTAGTTCAGCACAAACAAAGATTTCCTTTAAAGTTAACATTCACAAGAACAAATGGAACAAAATCTATATCAACATAGACAAATCAAAAGACTACAATCTCGCTCAATTTCAAGGACTCCTGACAGACCGAAAGGAGAAGTAAAGAAGGAAAATAGAAGAAACCTGCAAGATTCTCCTGAATCCATTTTGAGGTTTTAGGAACGTGACTATCCCACCACCATGAGTATAACCGCCTGGATTCTGACTGCAGATTGGCCATAACAGTGACTTCAAGAAGCGGAAAGAACAGGATGTGTCCTTATTTGAGTGAGCAAGAGCGTGATAAATAGTTCTGCGGCAAAGTTGATCCCCCTTCTAGCATTCTAGAAAGTAAGAGTTCTACAAAACTGAAACAATGTGACCTTATAAGCAAGTCAACTAAAGTAATTGCTTTCCTAATGCCAACAAAGTATGNGTTACATCAGACTGTAATTGCTTTCCTAATGCCAACAAAGTATGGACTTGTACCAAATGCTGAATACACTTTGGTCCCTTATATATAAGAATGAAAAACACTGAATCTTTCTGGAAAAAGAAGAGCAATCTTCAGAGAAACAAACATAGACAAAGAAACAAACATGAGTAAGCTTCAATGCACAGTTTTCATTTTTTTAAGTCCACAAACATTCGCCAAAAACTAGACATGTTCTTTCAGCAAAACGCCCACTTAGTGGATTGTACAAATACATTACATTTCAAGAACAGCAGAAACCCGGAGAAATCTTTAGGGATACACAAATAAGAAATCAGTTCATCGCAATGTAATGATCAACAAAGCACAATCGAGAATTGGGGGACAAAGGGGAAAAAGCTAGTCTTTTGGATGAGAGGATAGTTCAATAGAGTTGAGTTAGTAAAAATTGGAAACTGTAGACCTCAAGAGAACGTATCAGAGATGCAGATTCTTCATCACCAACGATTTTGGGCAATAATAGAAAGAAAAAAAACTTGAGCAAGCTTTGGGATGTAATTCACTAATCAAACTTATCATCATACACATAAACAAGGGTAAAAAAGCTTACTTGTGGAGCTTTTCAGATGAAATTACCAGAAAGATGAAATGGGTAGCAATAGAAATATCAAAAAGATGTTTTTTTCCCCCTCAAGGAAACGAAATTAAAGAGAAAAGCTTGAGATGGGTGTAAGCAACAGCGACGGGAAGATGATAACTTTCGATTAAAAAAGAGAAGAAAGAAAGATACTTCTCTTGGCAAATTTCAAGCCATAAAGGATCAAAGAAGTTAATTCCCAAAAGAAAGAAAATTAAAAATTCAAAGAGTTTGCTTTACACTAAAACACAGACACACATAACGTCAACATTCTCTCTCTATCCTCTCTGCTTCCTCTCTCTCTTCTGTAACGCATGACGAAAGAATGATTGGGGCATACAGTGAATATTCGATTTTACTTTTCTTTCGACTTTTTGGATCTCCTTCGTCTCGGTGACATTTTGTATAAGATTTAGATTATAATATTGCCAAAACATGTAAATTCTTTTAACTATTATAAAAAGCGATTATTCATCGATATCACTTGGTATTGATGTGTCACATTAGTTTCTAAGTATCATTATGTGGTATTGGTGTATCATTGTGTAGGACACTAATCTTATGTTGTAGTCAACACCTAGCTAGTGATGTGTGTTGATGCCAGAAATAATCACCCGGAAAAAGAGATTGAATCCAAGTGTTAGATCCGTCAAACATGGGNCGAAAAGCGATTATTCATCAGTATCACTATGATCAACACTTGGTATTTATGTGTCACATTAGTTTCTAAGAGCATCATCAACGGGGCTTTTTAGAGGTTCTTACA
>OVAU01002063.1:0-13245 GCA_900406315.1 Biscutella laevigata subsp. laevigata
GGAGGATCAGTGGATACGTATCACTACATTCCGTGTCAGCAAGTTTCGGGTTTTCGGATTTAGAGACCCGCGGGTCTCTGGTAGTGAGATTTAAGACCCGCAAGTTTCGGGTTTCGGATTTAGAAGACCCATATATTAACTTAATATATTAAAAGTGAGATTTAAGGCATATCTCTGGTAGTTGAAACTAAACTAACCTTTGTTCCAAAAGGACCTTCAGGGAAGTCAATGTCTAGCAGCTTCCTCCCCTATCCCAAGAAAACAAAAGTCAAAAGCAATTCCCCTCAACTGGAGTGTACTATCAAGCGGGAATGCAATGAATGCCAGAAAACTATCCAGGAGTAATCATTATCATACGAAGATCTTAATATGTATACAGAATAAAACATAAGCAATCACCTCCAATTCAGCTTCAAGCTCCTCCTTCTCATGTCCAGTTGCAATGGGCATTACATCCTCAACCTTCTTCTTCGCCGGGGTCTCTACTGCAAAACACGAGCGTAATTACAGTTATTCACCATCTTGCCTAGCTCCAAAGGAGAAGAGGAAAACAAAAGGGCAGAGAGATAATAGCAAAATTAAGTAGACAGAATCCTAGATAGAGCGACATGAGTAACGAACCAATCTACTTCGGGTTCTTTTTGTCACTACAAGTTTATAGCTACCCTATAAATCCCTGGCACGGGTATACGAGGAAGAAAACGGCTAAAGTAAACGAGAAATGAATCCAAAATCAGACCATAGATAGAGTGCCGAGACGAGATCTGACAAGAAAATCTATAGCAACGAGTAATCACCTGACTCTGAGCTGAAATGGCGAGGGATAATAAAAGTAGAACCAGAAATGGCTCGTCGATTGGCAGCGAGATAGAAGCCAACGGGTCTGGCGGTGGCGGCAATGGATGGATGAGGGGAAGCAGCAACGACATCGGCGGCTAGGGTTTTGAGATGAGAGGAGAGGACCCTTCTCCACATGGTGATGATGATTCAAAAAGTTTGGAGTAAAAATTATCAGTGTCGTGATCTCAGGTCACACCTCTCGAAGGATTAGCGTAATTTCGAATCGAATCTCTTCACTAATTACTCCGGCCTTTCGGAGAGATTAGAGATTCTGACTTGGTCACACTCCTACTCTCCGCACGTGCGAAACTTCTCAGTAGGCACGTGCCAATTCATTCTAGTTTCAATGACGTGGCACAAACATAACCGTTAGAATAACCGTATAAACTTCCTTTATCCTACACCGATTACCGCGCACATTAGTCAAGCGCACACTTGAAGAGCGCATGTCAAGTTTTCAACCGCACGTTACCATCTTCTCTCTCGCGCTTTTTATAAGGCGCGAACTGTTTCCTGGAGAAATATCAGACAAAATTCATGCGACCATTCTCCGTTTGTTTACCTTCAAGCTATCGTATCAATCCAATAACATCCATGGCTACTGGATCCGGTTCACTAATTTGGTTCCGTAAAGGGCTCCGGGTTCACGATAACCCGGCTCTTGAATACGCCTCAAAGGGTTCCGAATTTCTCTACCCGGTTTTCGTGATTGACCCGCATTACACGGAGTCCGACTCATCTGCGTTCTCTCCTGGTTCTTCACGCGCTGGTGTAAACCGGATCCGGTTCTTGCTGGAGAGCCTCAGGGATCTCGATTCCAGCCTGAAGAAACTCGGTACCCGGTTGCTCGTTCTTAAGGGTGAACCCAGTGAAGTCATGGTTCGTTGCTTGCATGAGGTAATGTACTTTAGGCAAAATAAAATTGTGAAGTTGATTTACTTTAGGCGATAGAGAGTTCAGAAACGCTTGCATACATTTGAGAATGGAGTTTCTTTTATTGTAGTGGAAGGTGAAGAGACTCTGCTTTGAATATGATACAGATCCATATTATCAAGCTCTGGATGTTAAAGTTAAGGTAAAACTCGTTTCTTTAAGCCAACAATTCTTGACTTTGCTTACCATTTTATCAAACTAAAATCGAGTTTTTAGCTAACTGAAGTGATTCTTTTTTATCTCTATAGGATTATGCTTCGTCAACTGGAGTTGAGGTTTTCTCTCCAGTGAGCCATACTCTGTTCAATCCCTCAGACATTATAGAGAAAGTAAGTGCAGTAGTTTTAACAGAGTTAATTTTTAAAGATTTTCCTCTATGGAACTGTACAAGTTTTGGAGATGTGTGTAATTTTTCTGGCAAGAAAGAACGGTGGGAAGGCACCTTTGAGTTATCAGTCATTTCTGAAGATTGCTGGGGAGCCATCATGTGCTAAATCTGAACTTGTAATGTCTTATTCTTCACTTCCTCCAATAAGAGATGTTGGAAATCTTGGCATTTCAGAAGTACCAACCCTTGAGGAACTTGGCTACAGAGACGATGAACAAGTTGAGATATGATCTTTTTTCTTAAAATATTTTATAACATTGCCAACCCAGAAACTTATTTCGTGCCAATGTCTGTAGGCGGAAAGGACTCCTTTTAGAGGTGGTGAATCGGAAGCCTTGCAACGATTGACCAAGTCAATCAGTGATAAGGTATGGTCAAGAACATGGAAGTTTTTTCCTTTTAGAAAACAAAATTGCCGCAAACTGCTTAATGGGTACTTTCTTAGACCGAAGGAACCCCATCTCCTGGAAAACTTTAAGCTTCCTTTGTAGTGTAGGCATGGGTGGCAAACTTTGAGAAACCAAAGGGTGATCCTTCTGCTTTCTTGAAGCCCGCAACTACGGTTTTGTCACCTTATTTAAAAGTGAGTTATATGACATAATATTGTCCATCTAAGCTCCCACCCCTCATCTTTAGCTAATATTTCCGTCTAGTTCCTGACATTTTAGAAGTTTGGATGCCTTTCTTCGAGGTACTTCTATAAATGCCTTCAAACTATTCATAAGGAAGTGAAAAAGCATACAGCGCCGCCAGTTTCCCTTCTTGGACAGGTCAGTCAAGAACTCAAAGATTGCTTTTTATTCTTCCCGACTGTGGAAGTTGATGTCCTTTTTTATTTATCTAGTTGTTGTGGCGGGAATTTTTCTATACTGCTGCATTTGGAACTCCTAATTTTGACAAAATGAAGGGAAACCGGATCTGCAAACAGGTAACAACTGTAGTATAGTTTGTCCTATCACTTTCCTTCTTCTTTAGAAGTTCATAACTTTTAGACCAATCGCTTTGTTGCATACTTAAACTAGATTCCATGGAACGAGGATCATGCAATGTTGGCCGCTTGGAGGGACGGTAAGACAGGATACCCCTGGATTGATGCCATTATGGTTCAGGTCAGAATCTAATCAAAGTGAATGCCTTTAGCTTTCCTTTTTTGGCATCATTTCATACTCATTCTTTCTCTGGAATTTATAGCTTCGGGAATGGGGTTGGATGCACCATTTAGCGCGTCATTGTGTAGCCTGTTTTCTAACTCGTGGGGATCTGGTAATCCTATACAACTACTATTGGTGGTTCCATCTCCCTTAGCAAATCTCACTGACATGCATAGTTTCTGGTGTAGTTCATACATTGGGAACAAGGGCGTGATGTGTTCGAAAGACTTCTGATAGATTCAGACTGGGCAATCAATAACGGGAATTGGATGTGGCTGTCATGTTCGTCGTTCTTTTACCAGGCACTGCATCCTTTCTCTTCTCTCCTAGTTCTCTTTGCCCCCCTAAGCTTTTTTCTTGCTTACACTTGTTTTGTGATGGTTTCAGTACAACCGCATCTACTCTCCTATATCTTTTGGAAAGAAGTATGATCCTGATGGGAAATACATTAGGCATTTTCTCCCTGTACTGAAAGGTAACTGAAGTTAGTTTCCTCATCCTTGTAAGTTTGCTTACCGTTTATTCCTTCATTGGCTTATATAAATTTCCTGATTCAGATATGCCAAAGCAGTATATTTACGAGCCATGGACAGCGCCATTGAGCGTTCAAACTAAATCAAAGTGCATAATCGGAAAAGCCAAGTTAGTAATTCTGTCTCTTCTTACATATACATTCTAGAAAGATCCGAAAATCACGAAGCTAGTTGTTGCAGTGACCAAGGTTGCAAAGCCTAGTCTTTAAGATGCATAGTTCTAACATCATTGTTTGCAGTTGTTTTGCATGATTCAGCAAGCAAGGAGTGCAAGAGGAGGATGGGTGAAGCATATGCATTGAACAAGAAGATGAATGGTGCGGTTGGTAATGAAGAGCTGAGGGATTTGGGGAGAAAGTTACAAAAAGGTGATGAACATGAAGAGTCCAAGATCAAGAACAAACGACCAAAACTAAACTAAGTAGGAATACAAAAGTTTCTGAGATTGATGAAGGTTGTATTAAAAGCCTTGATTGTTTGTAGATCTAAATTGGATTCTGGTTAAATTAAAAGATATGACCAAATACTGAAGAGATGGTCGAACCAAAGTCAGTGAAAGCGAAGCAGAGTGTGGACGATGTTGCTCTTAAGATCCAAGGCTTTCACATTAACAACAAGGAAGAGGAGAAATACAGAGAAACCATCTGATGCTTAAAGCTAATAATTTTCCTGCTTCTCTTTGTCTTGCTCTTACTTGTATTAACTGTGTTATTGTCTCCAGATTTCAAATTTAAAGCAACGTTATTCGGCAATGGGCTTTGGGTCTCTTTGATGTGACCTTGACGAGTGTACAATTGAAATAAGTGACGTAGCCCAGGGGTAAAAATGTCAATCTAAGTCGTATAAAAAAATCGCCTCTTCAGATATCTGCATGCTTCCACTTTCTCTCTCTCCTTTTTTTATCTGGTCCGGGATCTCTCTCTCTATCTACGAGTAAAGTTTGTGATATTTTTGGCGGGAAAATGTCGGGAAAAGGAGCGAAAGGGTTGATAATGGGGAAATCAAGCGGCAACGATAAGGACAAGGACAAGAAGAAACCAACTACTCGCTCTTCTCGTGCTGGTCTTCAGGTCTTTTCGTCTCCCTCTCTCTCTTTCTATCTCTCTTGGGATGTGTGAACCGTGTAAGCGACGGATCTGCTTCGCTCTAAATTTCTAAGCTAGATTTTACTCCAGAGATCAATTCGTGATTTATATGTTTTACTCCGTGGATTTTTCATTGAATACATTGAGAAGAATATCAGTCAATAGAGTACTATCCGTATTTAATGATTCTGATGAAACTTTAAAGTCCTTCACATCTTCAAAAGCTATTGTTGGGTAGTTGGTACGTAAAAGCTGCAGAGCTTTTTCATGTCTTTAACACAGTTTGTTTGTCGTGTATCTCATGATTCAAACCATTGACTTCAACTCTTGCTGCTTTTGATGAGTTTATTACAGACCTTAAAGAAGGTAGTGTTTGCGTGTAAGTGTGAATCTCTCCTTTTCTTGTTTGCAGTTTCCTGTGGGAAGAGTTCATAGACTGTTGAAAGGTAGGTCCACTGCTCACGGACGCGTTGGCGCAACTGCAGCGGTTTACACAGCCGCCATTTTGGAGTATCTAACTGCAGAAGTCTTGGAGCTGGCTGGTAACGCAAGCAAGGATCTGAAAGTGAAGCGTATCACACCAAGACATTTGCAGCTTGCTATTCGAGGTGACGAGGAGCTAGACACTCTCATCAAAGGAACTATTGCTGGTGGTGGAGTCATTCCACATATTCACAAGTCTCTCATCAACAAATCTGGCAAAGAGTAGTTGCTTTTCTCTTTCATTATTACCTCTGTTTCTCCTCGTACCTTATTGCTAACAATCTGTGTGTGTGTGTATGTTTAAGACGCTCGTAGAAAACATCTAAATTATGTATCTTAGGGATCTGCATGTGGGGTTTGTTTATGTGAAATAGCTCCAAAGAGGAGACAAACTGGTAACTAAATGTTTGCAAAATGCATGTATCTTTCTTTCTACCAAACATGTAGTTTCTACGAAATCAAACCTGCTATTTACCTTAAGTCCTGGCTAAAATTCAGCATCAGGAAACGAGCTAATTTAGAAAGTTATTGGCTCGTTGCCACCTAAATACAAAACGGGTTGCTTCAGCCATATTCCAAAAAACTATAAACCAAATCCGACTGTTGTTTAAGAGAAGGTATTTGCATTTTGTTCCTCTCCTTTGATTCTTATGTTGTATTTGCTCCTCAAGCTGTTAATCTCCTTGGCTTGTGCCTACAGTGGATGAGGACAGTAGATAAAAGACTGGGAAAGGCAGTATAAGATGTGTTCATTCAACACTGAAAAGCGAAGAAAGAGCAGACCTCGAATAATCTCTTCCATTTCAATTCTGACTTTCCCCGTAGAGCGAACCACTCCAAGGACATTTCGTATACAATGTGGTTGGGCTGCGCGCAGTGTGACGTAGAAACAGCCTTTCTCTTTTTCAAAAAGGTTAGAACAACAAGACTGTGTGAGACAATGGTTTAATACTTCGGACATTTGAGTGCGTTCGAAACATTAAAAAAAGTGTTGGACAAGACAAATGTAACAACTTACCTTCTGAGTTTGCTTCAGATATGAATCCAGTGTGCTAAAATGGCCAGTAAAGCTTCTACATTTTCCGATTTCCTCTGAGATTTGGTGACCCACTAGAGGTCTGCAAATGGATCATACAAGAAAAAAAAAAAAAGAACGGTTTGATTAAGTTTTCACATATGTGAGAAATAGAAATATTATGGAGTACAGACCTTTGTCCCGGTAGCATCAGACACCCTTCAGTTAACCGCAACATGGAAGAATCAGCTCCCTTTGTGGTTGCAAATATAACAAGAGCCCTGCCTAATTGGAAAAATGCAGTTAAGATTCATTGTCATAAACAGTTACTATATCATTTCATAAAATTTTGAGCTCACAAACAGCAAAAGGGTAGCTCCAAGATGTACCATAGTGTGGGCTAGACAGAAGACTCGCTGGGATCATCTTTGCATCAACTCTTTCGTTGAAAGCTTTCCAACAAAGATTCTGCACAAAACATAAAGGAAATGACCATGGGTGTGACTATTTTGAAGGCTTTTACAAAATGATTTCTAAAACCATGCGTCTTTAATCAACAGGGGTACAGGGAATTGGGTGTAGACACCGAATATGATCCAGAAATGATTATTCTAAAAAATAATTCTAGAATATATGGCTACATGCATATTGTCAAAGGTAATGCGTTTCCATCTAAACACTAATTGGTATTGAGTGAGATTGCTAGTATGCTCTTGAAGTTCTGTTGGCCAATTCATCTTGAACAAGATGGCACTTTTGGATCAGCTACATACCGTTTTCAGTCCTTTATGAAATAGATTAAGTTCCTTCTTTCCATTATTCTAGAATTATGAACACATACCTCTACCTCCAACGATGTGTACGATGGTTCCAGGTTCTCAATTAAGAGCAACCTGCCATCTTTTATCGCCGCTTCTAGTTCGTCCTCAAAAGGCTGCAAAAGGAACATAGAATGTTAAATGAACAATCCGAGTGATTTTAAGTAATTTTTTCTGATCGTCGAACTAACTTTATCTTAACTATTTCTTAGTTTTCTGTGGCCTGATTTCGTGTGATGAAGCCAATACCTTGGAAACACATTAGCTATTCAAATGAATTTTCTAGGATACTTCTTATACAAAATAAACATGATTGTAGGGCAGCTGGCATCAATGAGAGGGAAAGCCATGATGTAGGTGTCAGAGAACTTACCAGTTTCTTGTACCAGCTTTTGTGAACCTGTTAGGCAGACGAAACGAGAAAATCATTTGGAAATGTCATAAGTGAATACTATCTTTCTAAACTGTGAACAATCTTGGGGATAAGCTCAAGAAGAGACAGTTGTGTAGTTTTGTGCTGTACGTTGTTGACGTTTCTCTTAGCTAATCCACCAAAAGAAGAAAGATAGAGATGGTACGTACGTTGTTCTGACTTGGAGCTTTTTCTACAAGGGGAGGATTTTTACACAATCTCTTCTCTCCTGGTTGAGGGTCTGAATCATCGGATTCTGGCGTGTCGAGTATAAGCTTCCTCTTTTTAGAAGGCTCGGGATGGACTGATGAACCTGAAGTTTTGGTTTTCAAACTTCTTGACGTGGTATCAATATTGACAGGAGGGTTCTTCTTCACAGGTACATGAACAGCACGGTCCACCAGAGAAAAGCCTTGCAAAATTAGGTATGTATCAACCTGGTCTGTCCATTTCATAACTACATACGATATAAGAGACCAGATGAAATATGAAAAAGGATCAACCTTTCCTTACTGCACTTATTTTACTCGTCAGCTCTCCATCTCTTTTATCTTTTTTTACAAACTTTGTTGATCCAGGCTCTGAAGGAAAACATTTCACTGGAGAAGCCCTGGAACTGGGAGCTGCGGTATAGTTTAGACGTTTTAGAGGCTGTTTATCTCTTACCTTGTTGAAGAAATTATCCACTGCATTATTAGAACCGGTAGAAAAATATTAGCTTCATAAGCGAAGAGCCTTAGGGGCAAACGAAAAAGATTGTAATTTTTTCTAACCCAAACCTTTAATTCCAGCTATTGCATCTCCAAAGTCTTCTGATATAATCTTGTGTCGTGTATCGAAGGTGTGCGAGAAAACATAATCAGCTCGTCTGAACTCATTCCTATCTGGTCGTTGGTTTCTTTTGTCGGTTGATATGCATAGAACATTGCATTTCCCCATGATCGCCTCCTGGATCAACAAAACAAGAAACACAAACTGATCTTACATACAGAGTAAACATATCATCAATTTAGATTGCTCTTTCGATTTAGTAAGAAGAAAAGGAAAAGCCAGCAAACTTACCACATCGTTGATATTGAAAACCCCTTTGTCATCACCACAAGCCAGAAACAACTCATCCCAAGTTGGCTCATATGTCCCCAAGAAGTTGCGGATGTCAATAGGTCGAAAAAACCAAATGACCTTGACTTTCTTCTCACCTGTTGAAGTCTCATACATCCTGACAAGCTTTCCAATGGAAGTATCGCATTGACCATTCACAAAGAAAAAGGCACAATCAAAAAGCCGATACTCGATGCCCTCATAAGTAAATGACTCGTAGTATTGGACTTTGTGATTTGTCTTTCCCACTGCTTTCTTAATACCCCACTTAAAATCAGGGTTCTCTTCTCCACCGGCACCATTCGATTGCAACATTAGACAATACACCAAACTGTACAAGAGAGAAAACGAAGAAGATAAACAAAAATTGAAGGTGATTTCTGTATAATCAAGCTAGTTTACGAAGTAACTACAAAGTAACTTCACCCTCAAACTCAAGCCACCCAAATTTCAGAGCCTCAAAAGCATGGAAAGCGACGTAAAGTTCTTATAGTTCCAACAAAAGCAAACGAATCTCGACGTTAAAAAAACGATACAAGGCGTATTATGAGTGGGATTAGACCTAGAATCCAGTGACAGTGGATTCAACATGCAAAGGAGATGCAACAGTGGATTCGTATATAGATACCGGTGAAAATCTGCAACAGACGTCAATGGGTTTAGAAATGTATAACAGAAATCAGTAAAATACAGGAGGACACACAACAGAAGTAGCCACAAAAACGCTAAACGGTACGGACGTTGCCGATAGTTCTACGGAAGCAGTAACTAAGGATTTCTCAGCTTTTTCAAGACCAGAGAAGAGAAAAGAGAGCATTACCTGAAGCTAATGGTTCGATCGTAGGAGATTCCGTGAAATGCACTGCAGAGGAACTAAGGAAGAGCTGTAGATGTCGCGAAAGAAAGCGAAGATCTCAGTAGACGAAGGTAGAAAAACTGTTCTTCGGAAGAGGCTTTTAGATCACCAACGCGTTTAGAGAGAAGATGAGGGGACAACGAACATGGAAGAGGTTTTTGAGGTTTTGCATATTTTATGATGTACAGAGGGAAAATAAAGAGGGAGAGAGGAAAACGACGATGCTTCATGGAAATTTCCAGAGTTACTTAATTATGAATTTAATTACTGTAATTAGTAAGTTTTGCATTGATTCTCTGACTCACGTCTCTCTCTTAGCAACATATAAACATGAAACAAAGTAGCTTTTTCAAATTTATGTTTGTTTGACTAGTTTTTTTATATTTTAAATAAATATTAATCTCAATTTAACCTATACTCCCCTATCGCTCTAGCTCTGAAACGTATATTTACCTATCAAATCGTATACTCTGTTACACAGTATATAAAGCATGGTCTCTGTTGGAAAATCTGCCATAGAATCAAAAAATATCATTTATTATTTTGATTTTCAAACAACGTTTGTGATTTTTCGAATTTTGACTAAAATACCCTCTACTTGACTTCACACGTTTTGTGTAGGAGATGAGAGAGAGTAACTATTTGGCAGTGGCACGGATAAACCCTAGCAGGCACTAAAACCCTTAAGTTTTTGTCCTCCTCCTCTCCGCCGGAAAATTATCTCCCCGCCTCGTAAGCTTCTAATCTCTCTTTCTTATTTCTCCATTTCACCTAATTTAGATTATCAGCTCGGTTTCATAGTTTAGATTGAACGCATTTTCTCTTTTGTCGATTATGTTTTTTTGGTAAACATTTTTTATTTTTTTTTGGTAAACTTTTGTCGATTATGTTCATTCTACGAGAAGTGTGTTTTGATTCTTATTGAAGGATATTACCACTGTCGAATCTTATTGTGTTGTGTGCTTCTCAGGATCCTGAGCTTACTTGGTTGAAGAAAGTAGTGATGAATTCACTTTCGAGGATTCTGCAAAGGTAAAATAATAATAGCGTGATCTTTAGATTTTGGTTTCTGGGTTTTGTTATTTCTTGACCTTTAAGATTGATTATTAGATGTAGGAGAATCAGAGTAACTCGATTTCGTCGTTAACCTTTGTGTTTACCAGAAAGCAATCTAGATTCCTTTTTGACAGTTTATTTGGATGGAATGTTGTTTCTGTTCTTAATTGTGTCTTTTAGGAGTCAAAGATATAACCTTTCTCCATCTTCGTTTGGTGCGGTCTCTAAGCTAGAAATATCAAGTGGTGACAAAGAAAAGGCCTTCAAATCATCTGGATTGATTTGTAATAGATCTCAAGGTTTAATCAGACTCTATTCCGCAAGAGATGTGTTTTCTCGCTTCTTTGGCGTCAATAAGCTTTCTTCTGTAGCTGATGCGAAGGACAAGGGCATTGAGGAAGAGAAGGAAGAGGAGTTGTATGAACCAGAGGAGACATTTCCTCTTTCTGGGGATGCAAATGAGAGAGTTGTAGATGATTCCTTATTCGAGTCTGAGCTTGGTAGTGAAGTAATTGCTTCTGACGATGACTCTGAAATCAAAGTAGAACATTCAAATGAGAGGAAAACATCGAAGAAAAGAGCTCGCTCTAAGCTGTTTGAATCCATTGTTGCCTATAAATCAGTGAAACATGTTCTTGAAGCATGGGTCAAGGAAGGAAAAGATTTATGTCAAAAAGAGGTCTCCCTTGCTATACACAATCTTCGTAACCGCAGATCCTATGCTGAGGGTTTGCAGGTAAACTTTTCTCTTTTTTTCCTTTACCATATAATTTTGTATATCAAGCCCTTTAATGTGTTTATATTTGCTTTGGTTTTACAGGTGTGGGAGTGGTTGCAGGCAAATACAAAGTTCGAGTTCACGGAAGCAAATTATGCTTCTCAATTGGATTTGGTGGCCAAGGTGCATAATTTACAAAAAGCTGAAAACTTTTTGAAGGATATTCCAGAACAGTTTAGGGGAGAAGTAGTTTACAGAACCCTGCTAGCAAACTGCGCACACGGGCATCACGTGAAAAAAGCCGAAGGCATATTTAACAAAATGAGAGAACTAAAATTTCCAACAAGCGTGTTTGCCTGCAACCAGCTACTTCTCCTCTACAGTAAGCATGGCAGGAAGAAGATAGCTGATGTTTTGTTAATGATGGAGAGAGAAAACATCAAGCCATCTCGTGCTACCTATCAAATTTTAATCCATAGTAAAGGATTAGCCGGGGACATGACTGGAATGGAGAAGATCGTGGAGACAATGAAGGAAGAAGGTATACAACTAGATGCAGAAATACAGTCTAACCTGGCTGGGTACTACATAAGAGCTGGGCGTAAAGAGCGAGCGGAAGAACTTATGAAGGAAATAGAAGGGAAGGGCTTGAAAGAAACTCCATGGGTGTGCCGTTCATTACTCCCCCTCTATGCAGACATAGGAGACAGTGACAATGTGAGAAGATTGAGTAAGTTTGTTGAGCAAACGCTGAGATATGATAACGGCATATCTGCTATTAAAGCATGGGGAAAGCTGAAAGAAGTGAAAGAAGCAGAGGCGTTGTTTGACAAACTTGTGGAGAAATACAAAATTTTCCCTATTCTTCCATATATTGCCCTCATGGAGATATACACAGAGAACAAGATGCTCGCGAAAGGTAAAGATCTCGTTAAACGAATGGCGACTGCGGGGGTAAAGATTGGCCCGACGACATGGCACGCACTTGTGAAGCTCTATATCAAAGCTGGAGAAGTTGAGAAAGCCGAGTTGGTATTGACCAGAGCGACAAAAGAAAATAAGATGAAACCTTTGTTCATTTCTTACATGGCCATCCTTGAGGAATACGCTAATAGAGGTGATGTCCATAACACAGAGAAGGTTTTCCTGAGGATGAAAAAGGCAGGCTATGTGGGTCAGCTTGTGCAGTATGAAACCGTTATCTTGGCTTATCTAAATTCGAAAACTCCTGCTTATGGGATGCGTGAGAGGTTGAAGGCAGATAACATGTTCCCGAACAAGACTCTAGCTGCGAAACTGGCTCAAGCTGATCCATTTAGAGAGAATCCAATCTCTGTTTTGCTTGACCAATAACCATAATCATCCTTTTGTTTGGTTATGCTGGCAAGTGCTTGCTCTGATTGCTGTTAGCTAGTGAATGATAAACTGATGATTCGTTTTTTCCTTGTAATAAAGTTTCTCACTTTGAGTCACGCAAGTCAGTAATTAGAATTGGAGATTTAAGGAAACACAACGACAAGACAGATTAGATTTTAAAATTGAACCGGACAAGCGGTTAGGTAGAGGGATATATCCAATGATGTCATGACCCGGCCCATATAAAGGAAAATATAAAATGCGGTGAGCGTGGATCGAACACGCGACCTTCAGATCTTCAGTCTGACGCTCTCCCAACTGAGCTATCCCCGCTATTTGAACATTAAAAGAAACTTAGAATACTAAGAGTTTATTTGAGATTCTCGTTAGTTTTGCTATGAAAGAATCTTATTTTTGGCATGTACGTATGGTTGCATTAAGACAAGCGACATGGTCACCATCCTATATATAATAGGTGAACGGGGTTCACTCCCTATCTG
>OVAU01002065.1:0-13241 GCA_900406315.1 Biscutella laevigata subsp. laevigata
CGGAAGGTGTTCGATGAAATGCCCGAATGAATCAAACTAGTACTATTTGAAGCCTAACCAAGAGATTGTGCTAATGATTGCATGGATTAGGGTTTAATGCTTGCTAATTCATGCATTTAGTCAAGGGATTGATACATGTAAGTTTTGGTAAATGGTTTTCACCAAGGGATTGATACATGTATGTTTTGGTAAATGGTTTTCACCATTGGATAACTCTTAGATCAAGGATAAGCATTTAGATGTTGTTAATGAGTAGTATGTTTGAGGATTAAGCCACCCGAGTTGACAACCTTAGTCCATTCGCTTAGTTTCTCTTTGTATTTCTCTTTAATCGGTTTCATTGACTTTATCTTCTTGTTGCAATTTAGTAGTTTCAATAGGATTGTTTAGTGACAAAACACTCTATTATTCTCCTAGATTTAGTAATTCTCTCAATAGAACTAGTGAGTAATTGTTTAGTGAGTCTTTCTGCTTCGGCAGAGGTCTGGTCTTTCTCAGGTTGCGATCTGGTTCTTGTTTCAGAGCCGCTGGGGTTGGCTAGGTGTCCCCATCGGTGGTGGTCGGTCGGTATGGTCCTCCGGCTTAAGTTCGTGTGGGGTAGACTCATGTCTCCTCTCTGTATAATAGTCAGTTGTAGTCTTTTGTGTGGTCTGGTGTCGCTCTAGCCATAGCTAGTTTTCCTGATATTTTGTTCTGTCGTGTTTCTTCTGTCTCGTTTCAGTCTGAGTGGTTTCGGTTCCCCGTATCTATGTTTAATACCTCGAGAATCTTGGTTATCGTGTTGGTTGAATGGATTGGGGTCTCGTCTAGGGTTCCTAGAAGTCACCTTGTCCATAGCAGGCCAGGGTTGTTGGCTCGATGGCATTGTTTGTTTGGCCGCCTTCCGGCTCTCAGGTTGTGGAGATTGGGGTTATGTTTGTTTCGGTTGTCTATTTCTCATCTTGTGGGTAGTGTTTGGCTAGGTTGTAGTTTCGTCGGTAGAGCGTGGTTTTGTCTGTTAGGGCTCCTCCTAGTTTTACTGGAGTGTCTGCAGTCTTGGTTTTGGTTTGAGATCGGTCGTGGTATTCTCATGTTCCAACTTCTCGCCAGGAATATTCGATCCTACATCAACGGTCTCCGGGTGTCTCGGCTTTTTTTGGCTTTGAGAAGTTCCTTGGAGTTTCCACTTTGAGCATCTCTTGCCTTTTCCGGAATTGCTCTCTCTTTTTTTTATCTCAGTGTTTCTCGGGTGTGTCCGTCTCTTTTGCCAGTGACTAGTTACTCTGGGTGCAAATCAATGTTTGGATTTCTCGCTTCCGCCATGGTTTGAATGAAAAAGAAGTTCCACTTCTGGTGTCATTTGGTACGCGTGGAGTTTCTCTTGTCTCATCATCGTGCTTATCGCCGTCAGAGCTTCTCTTGGAGGCTTTATCTTTCTTTCCTCTCGTCAATATATTGAATGATTATGTTTCTTTAGTAGGCTTATCTACTAGGTCGAAGTTTTTGGCTCTGAGTTGATCGTCCGAGGATTTTGTTTCCATTTTGATTTGTCTCGTCTCTTTTTGTTTTAATTTATTTGATTTTATGTTTTAGTGCTAGCTCCCGGAGATATTTCTATTTTCGTCGGTTTAGGTTTACTCTTGTATGGATTTTTTGTATTTCAAAACTATATTCCGTATTGGTTTATTATTATTATTTAGATGAAAAAAATATTTTATTTAGACATTAAAACTTACAAATGGATAAATGTTAAGAGTTTTTTTGGAACTGTGTCTTAGAATTTGGAACATTATGGTTAAACCATATCATATTGTAAATCGATTCACCTTTATTGTTGCGATTAACCCTATCATATTGTGAAACCATTCAAGCTTGAAACCAGTGATCATCACAGAATTTCGATTGAAGAGATCAAGCAACAAAAAAGAGTTCGTTTTCTGCCGACCAAAAAAAAGAAGAGTTCGTTTTCTAAACCATTTATTTTTAAATGATGGACTAATTTTTTTTTTTGTCACAACATGCAATATGGGGACTCGATCCCGAGTGGTAACACAGCGACCGCACTAACATAAACCACTAGACTATAAGTTCTGGTTAAATGATGGACTAATTATAAGATAAAACACTTATTAGAAAGATATTAGAATTCAACCCACACTAAGTGTGGGTGACTTGTTTATAAAATGGATATATATATAATTTTAGGTTTTAATATTTTAATTGTAAATGTCTGTTTTTAATGAATATTAATGAATTTTTGTAAAATTTTATACGATTCTAGAATATTATTTTGTATTAAATTATGTTATAGAAAAATAAAATTATTCTTTGGATCATATTAAAAATATTTAACCAACATGGGTATGTAGTTATATTTTTGTTAGAATTATCCTAAAAAATGTTATCTAACTAATTCAAATTTATCTCAATATATTTTGTTATTTTACGTGATTATAAAAAGAAAGAATATTCTTATAAGATATATTATTAAAAATAAGTATTTTTGTAACGAAATATTTTCTTGGTCATTAAATAATGATTCATTATGATTTTTTTGAAGTAGATAAACTCTGTTTTAATATAATAGATAGGTAGAAAAATATTTTTTTAGTTTATTTATTTATTTTTAATTATCAAATATTTTTTAAAACAAAATCGGCTAAACTATAGATTTTTATTTATTCGTTTAAATTAAATCGTTCAAACTAAAAAAAGATAAATAGGAAGAATATTCTTTTTGAACTGTTATTTGTTTTTAATTATTAAATCTTTTAAAAAAATAAATAAAATCGCTGAAAGAATAAATTTTAGGTAATTATTTGTTTTTAATTATTATATATATATATATATATATATATATTTAAAACGTTGGGATGTATTGTTTTAAGTTTGTTATAGATTTTTTAATATTAAAGATTTCTTATAATAAAATTGGCTAAACTTTAGATTTTTAAATATAAATTTTATTTATTAGTTTAAATTAAATTGTTTAAACAAAAAAAAGTAAATGGGAAGAACATTTTCTTAAGTTTGTTATTGATTTTTAATTATTAAACTAGTAGGACCCGAGCTATGTTTGAATTTTATTGTTATCATAAAAAAATTCTTTAAATTTGTTACTTAGTAAATTAATTTTTTAGATTGTTCTTTTAATTTTCATTTATTAAATTTATTTATTAAATTTTATTTTAAAATAAAAGAAAATTTTGTGATTTTGAATAAGTTAAGTGTTTATTTAAATAATAAATAAATAATTTTTATTAAGAATATATTGTTTATTAAAACACGAATAATAATAATTATTCAATAATTTTGGTTGACACGTGGCCTCCAATGCTTTTCTTTTAATATATAAGAGGATTTTTGGTTAAAAATTTGTATTAATTTTTTTGAATTGTTTATATTTATCTTCAAGCAAATAGAATATATAAAAATATTTAAACAACCAAACTTTTTTGTAGGATATATATTTTGAAAAAGTTGTTTTTTAAATTATAAATAATGATTTTTTTATTAAGAATATATTTTTTGGTAACACGGATAATAATAATCCATTAAAAATAATTAAAAATAAATATGTTTAGCAACATGTTTAAGATATTAATTTTTTAAATAAGAAAAGATAGAAAACTTGTAGACTTGACACATGGCCTTCGTTTTTCTTTTAATATATTAGAGGATTGTTGGTTAAAAATTTGTATTAATTTTGTTGAATTGTTTATATTTACTTTCAAGAAAATAGAGTATATAAAAAGTATTTAAACAACCAAACTTTTTTTTGTAGGATATATATTTCGAAAAAGTTGTTTTTTTAAATTATAAATAATGATTTTTTTATTAAGAATATAATGTTTGGTAACACGGATAATAATAATCCATTAAAAATAATTAAACTTGTTTGGCAACAAGTTTAAGATATTAATTTTTTAAAAAAAAAATAGAAAAATTGTAGGGTTGACATGTGGCTCCCATGTTTCTCTTTTAATATATAAGCGGATATTCTTTTAAATATATTATCTGATATTAAATTATTGTATCGAAATATATGTCTAGTGATTAAATAAAATGATATAGTATGTCTTTTAAAATAGATAAACTCTGTTTTAATAGAATATATTTGTGATTAGTAAATATTAATAATTAATTTTCTGTAAATTCATTGAATTAAATTTATTTAATTTTATAATGTTTAATTTAGAATAGAATAATAATATTAGTTATATATTGAATTTGAATTATGATTTTACCCATTGATTAAACCATTTCACCATTGTATTGAAGATAAATTTTTAAATGTTTTTTGATAAAAATTGCTTAAAACCATTATTATAATTCTTTTAGGAAAAAATCTAATTTTATTTGAATTTATATACTTTTTGAAATATTAAAAATTATTGTATTTGTTTTTTATTTTTATCTAGATAAAAATTTATATAACAATTTTGTATGTATCTCTATTTAAAATTTGTTATTTATTTTTATAAAAATTACCAATTCTCAACAAAAATTAAATTTATTTCAATTTACACAAAGATTTTTGGTTTGTTCTTTAAATTGATTTTTCGAATGACATATAATATAACTTTTTAATGATATTAGTTTATATTTATTAAAAGTTATTCTAAAATAATATTATAGAGATGTAAAATAAATATAACATGATTAAATTATGTATAACATAATTATTATATACTAAATCTTATATTTTAATTTTATGTAAGTATACTATGTATTGGATAAAATATGTGTATATCTTGTATTTTTTCATAATAGACATGTGCTGACAATAAAAAAAATAGATATGTATAATTTAGGATATACTAAATTATATTTGAGTTTAGTTGTAGGTTAAAAATATTAATATATATGAGAAGATAAAATTATGTACTAAAATTGTCATATACTAAAACTTATGATTAAATTATTGTAATTATACTACATATCGGAAAAAAGTCTAAATTTAATATTGTGAAATTTAAAAAGAGAGGTAAATTATGTATCTCGTTGCAAGAGATAAATCAAATATTAAAAGAATTATTTTTAAAATTCGTTTTAAAATTAAAATTTTATTTGAAATTTGTTTTTTAAATACTATCTTGTGAGAAAATATTTAATTTTCAATTATTTTTTCATACATATATTTCCAGTTTTACCCTTAATGAAAGTTACATATATTTATAATTTTATCACTCATAAATATTTTTTATTTTGTTCTTGAAATCATTTTTTTACAATGCATATTATATAATATTTTAGTGATTTAAAGGTTATACTTTTAATGAATAAGATACTATATGCTCGACACTTTCACAACCTTTCACAATTCATAAAGACGCTTTCACCCCAAGCCAAACTAAAAATTCATAATTTTTCTTTTCTCTCGTTTTAAAAAGCATTATCTTCTCTTCTCTTTAATTTAATTTATGTTTGTTCTTTTTCTTAAATGATACATAGGTCATTTTGTGGGCTACAAGAGGGGACCCACTTCCCTTACATGCTCCACATGGAGCTACACAGGGTCGAACCTTGATGCATGAGGTACGACCAGAAGAACACTCCCACCTGACGATAGGACCTCGGCAATTTTGTACACCAATTTTTCCTTGTAACTTATCCTCGAAAAATCGATTAAAATTTATAAAGATGATAAAGGAAAGAGATTATAAAGGTTATGAGAATAACGACTTTCTCATTCGATTAGCTATAGATTCATCAATATTTTTTTGATTTTACGTTAATAGATGTTATCCCTCTTACTTTGTAATTTCTCTTTTAAATTCTTCATTGATGCATACCTTAATTGAGACGCAGAAACAAAGGAAACCAACGAAGAAATCTTCTTCCCACAACTGCCGCGAAATAACAAACGAGAATTGGATCGATTCAAGATCTAGCGGAAGAGGAAGTTTAAAAAACAGAGGACTCCTCTATTTCATGATCCCCTTTGTCAACGGAGAGCTACAATTTCGACGATTTCGGATCTGACATCCATTAAACATTATTCACATCTTTTTCAACAACATTAATAAAGGCAATATTTTGGTTTATGTTTTTTCGGTTTTTATTTTGTTTATGATTTAATTGTAAACTCTATCAAGCTTTTAATCCGCATTTATGTCTTTTATTCATATACATCGATTAATGTTTACATTTTAAATTTCAAATTTAGTGATATGTGGTCAATTCTCTTCTTTCCAACCACATAGTTTACAATTAAATTTCACCGATATATGGTCAATAGATTGTGTTCGCTTTAATATATTAAAATTCACAACCACACGTTTTGTTGTCTTTGATAATGGAAACGACAATGTTACTAGTTCTGTCAAGCTCTAACGTGAATATATGGTAGTTTCTTCGTCTCTCCCGAGCTTTTAACCTAGAAATTTAGGGATAACGAATTACGGATGCATTACTAGCTTGATTAGTAATCTGATGAAAGAAGAATGAAATGTAAAAACGATTGTGTCTCATCTTCTTCTTAAAATTCTTTCCTCTTGCAAGATCGATTGCTCTGGCTAGGACACGAGCACTGATTCTTCCTTCAGGATCTGAAATTAATCGTTGAGATGAATCATTGAGAAAGAGGAACTGTAAATTATCGATGGAGAAGAAAATTATTTCAGAGAAAGGAAACTGTTACACATCATGTAGAAAAAAGGAGATACTATAAATTATCAATGGAGAAGAAAGAAGAAGCTAGAAAAAATGTTTTCTAACTAAACCCCATTTAACAGTTGGATCATAATTCACCAACATAGATCCAATGATTGAATTTATTCTCCCTTTATAAAACAACAATAAATAGATATAAAAGCTACAACCAAATTAGGTATGGGCAAAAAATCTGAATCCGACCTGAAAAACATGTATCTGAAACCGAACCGAAAAATAGAATACCTGAATGGATCCAGTATTGGTGCTATTTCGGATTCGGGTAAAACACAAACCGAATCCAAAATCGAAGTAGTACCCGATAGATCTGAACCTAACAAAAAAAATACAATATTTATTATTATTTTCAAATATTTATATTTGTTTTTAATGTGTAATATTGATTTTTTTTAAAAAACGACATATTTCTCTTGCTTTACTTTCAAGTTTATGTTTATTTTTAATATTTTTTGATAATTTTGAAAAAAAATAATTTATTTTTTTCGGATTTATTAATATTTCAAATTCTATATAATATTTTTCAGTATTTTTTATTGAAAATAGTTTAAAAACCATAACCTCAACAGGACCCGAAAAATTTGATACTTTTTTGAATTCTATAAATTTTACAAAATTCAAACCGAATCGAAACCGCCCAAATTTCATATAACCCGAATAGATCATAAATCTATTACCACAAAAATCCAAAACCCGAATAGATCCTTCTTGAACCACAACAATCTCCGAAAGTCCAGGCCTTACCAAATCATACGGCATTTCTACAATAAATCTTACAATATTTTGATAATTAGACTTTTTCGTTACGTATTAAAAAGAAAAAGAACAAAAAACGGAATAGATAAAATAGGAACCATAACATAAGTGTATAAAACAATGAGTAAACCAAAACGTTAAAACTCTTTCCATTCTTTATGTCTACAATAATGCTACCAAAACCAAAATCTTTCAATGGTAGAATCAAGACGAGCTCCAAAGCAAGGGTTAAACGAATAGATAGATGCAGATTTTCAGTACTTGACGGGTGCAAGAACATCGAGCTGTGATCCAAGTTTCTCCTCGGCAATCTTCTCGGCCTTAGTCCTGAGCTTGATGAGTTGCTTCTTACGCTCATACGCAGCTTGTGACCTCTCCTTTCTTTTCACCTCAAGCTCCTGTAAAATCATTATACCATCGGTAAATTCAGAGATTCTTCCTCAGATTCAGTGACTATAGAATGTCCTCAAAACCAAAATGATTGTACAATTATGCTATGATCCTAAGTTTTACATTAAAACATAGGCAAGATTCGCCAGACAATATTTAGTTGAGTACTAATTTAACTTAGCATTCAAATAAGGAATGAACGTAAATGATGATACACAGAGAACAAAACTACCCTCTGAGCTACAACTGGTTTTGATAGTGCTTAAAGGATCAAATGAGGGAACTTCAAATATAATCACACGAATTTGACAATAAATGAAGCAATTTTTGTTCTAAGAACTTCATATCCACAATGTGAAAACCAGTATAAGAAATGAACAAACGAGACGTACCTTAATTGTGTCGTAATGATTCCAGCCAACCTCAGCAGACAAACGGCCTAACAAGCAGTATTTGTGACCAGCTTGAAGCCTCAAAACCCTAAGCAAGAATAAAGGATAAAAAGATGAATTCAGTAAGCAAGAATAGCTAAACGCACTAAACATTTACTATTTACAAGTAAAAGAAAGTTGCAGGATTTCTTACTTGAGAGCATCAGGAATGACCATTCTCTTGATCTTGTCGTAAGGAGGTGGGACTCCTTCAAAAACCTTCAAGCGTGCAAGAGCTGCAGCACCACGCTTGGTCTTGTGTGGAATCATTCTGTAAGCACACAATCATTTTTAACACATACAGTTTCTTCATACTGATACAAACTCTGATGAGCTACACAAAACATACAAATTTGGATTCTTCTAGTGGAAGTTTTACTGATTTAAAAGACACAAGACAAAAATCATATTAAAAGACTGTGCCAAAGCCCTACAGATTTTCATTTTCCATATTACACATTATCAAAACATGAAATAAGTTGCTGAAGAACAGTGAAGAGATTAGCTTACGAACCCACGAACGGTGCGCCAGAAGATCTTTGACGGGGCACGGAAGTGAATAGGACCGTGAGAAGGTTTAGTGTTCATGCGCTTCCTGAGAAACCTCATGTACTTCATCTTCTGACGAACCAAGCCGCCTGAAAGACAAATCTCCTCACATCGGACCACCACAACTTTCTGTCCGTTGAGCAATTCCTTAGCCACGATCGAAGCAGTACGGCCTAACATGTGGTGACGTGCGTCTATCACCACACGCTTCGCGCATATTCCTGACCCAGACACCATCTTCTCGTCTCGTTTTCTGGTCTCTCTCACTGCTTCCGCTCCGAAAAGGTGTCGTCTTGATTTCAATGGTTGATTTTATATACGAAGCGAAATTAGGGTTTATTTAGGGCTTCTGTTATAATTTAAGTATATGGGCCTTTAGTATTAATAAACTAGGCCCAATAAAGCTTCCAACTTATCTTTATATGAAAACTTAAATGAGTATGAAAACCAAATTTTGAACCCGGATCCAAATTAAACTATTAAGTTATTAGAAAGGATTTTACTTGTAATTCAGGTTCGAGTTAATCATATAATAAAATTATATCCGAAAAATTTCAATGTCCATCGACATAATTTCTAAAATTATAATGTTTTATAAGTTTTTCTTTCTTTGTGGAATATTATAAATCAAATCAACAACATTTTCCAAAAATACAATTCTAACGTTTTGTAAAATCTCGTTCTTTTTGTATATTATTATTATCCACCAAATAAGCATAATATTACAAAATACAATTATCAACTAAATCAGAAGCTTTTCATAAAAAAACTATAATATTCGTGTTTAACAAAAGCTCTCAATTTTCATAGAAAGCATCATAATTTCTCATAATACAAAATTAAAATTATAACGTTTTACAAAATGTCTCAATTTTTATTGACTATTATCCATCAAACCAACATAAATTTTCAAAATATAAATTTTAGCGTTTTACGAAATCTCTCAATATTCATGGAAAATTTTCCACCAAATAAACATAATTTCTCAAAATAAAAAATGTAAGCACTTTACAACGTTTCTCAATTTTTATGGACTATTGAAAACTAAATAAACATAAATTTTCAAAATATAAAATTCTAAATCTCTTAGTTTTGTGAACAATTATCCACCAAATCATCATAGTTTTTCAAAACACAAAATGATAGTGTTTGAAAAAATCTCTCTGCTTTATCGATTATATCCACCACATCACATAATATCCAAAATATCAGATTCTACCATTTTACAAAATCTCATAATATTCATTGACTATTATCAACCCGATGAACATAATTTCATAAAATACAAAATTCTAGAAGTTTGCGAAATCTCTTATATTTTTTATACTTTGGTCCACCAAAGTAGCATAATTTTCCAAAAAACAAAGCTCTAACATTTTACAAAATCTCAATTTTTTGTGGAGTATTATCAATCAAATCAACAAAATTTACCTAATAATTTTTTATCGTTTCACAAAATCTCTCAAGTTTCATGGACTATTATCTAATAAATCAACATAATTTTCCAACATAAAAGTTTAACATTTTACAAAATCTCTAAGTTTTTTCTGGACTACTATCTACCATATGGGAATAATATTCCAAAATATTAAATTCTAGTGTTTTTCAAAATCTCTAGGTCTTGTGAATTACTATCAACCAAATCAGCATTTCAAATATAGAATTCTATCATTTTAAAAATCTCTTAATTTCAATGGACTATTATCCACAAATTCAACATTCACCAAGTTAGTATAATTTTCCAAAAATCTAATGTTTTACAAAATCTCTCAATTTTTTTAGAGTATTATCCACCAACCAAACACAATTTCCCAATTTAGATTTTTTTATTTTACAAATTCACGAAGTATTTATGGAATATTATACACAAAGTCAACATTAATTTCCAAACTACAAAATTCTACAATTTTACAAAATCTCTCAACTTTCATGTACTATTATCTACCAAATCAACACAATTTTCTAAATTACAAAATTTTATCATTTTAAAAATCTCTCCAATTTTTAAGGTTATTATCCATCAGATGAGCATAATTTCCAAAATAAAAAAAAATTTAAACATGTTACAAAATCTCTCAGTTTTGGTAGATCCACCAAATCAGCATAATATCTCAAAATCTGAAAATCAAGCGTTTTACAAAGTCTCTCAATTTTTTGCATTATTATCATTAAATCAACATGATATTTCAAAATTATACACTTCAGTGTTTTGTGAAGGCTCTCAATATTTGTGGACTATTACCCACCAAATCAACACAAATTTCCTAAATACTAAATCTTAGCATTTTACAAAATTTCTAAATTTATGGAAAAAGTTTCTCAATTTTTTTGTGGACCATTGTCCATTAAAGGAACATAATTTCTCAAAATTTATAATTTTAGTTTTTTTAAATAAAATATGTTAGTTTCGTAGAATAATAACCACCAAAATATAAAATTCTAGCATCGTAGAATTTTTTTTAGTTTTTGTGGACTATTATCCACTAGATTATTATAATTTTCCAAATAACTAAATTGTAACGTTTTACAAAATATCTTAACTGTCTTGGAATATTAGTCACTAATTTAATTTAAGATCCCAAAATAAAAATTTAGCATTTACAAAGTCTCTCAGTTTTTGGGGTCAATAATCCATAAAATTAGTATAGTTTTTTCAGAATTCTAACGTTTTACAAAGTCTCTCAATTTTCTTGGAGTATTATCCACCAAATAAGAATAATTCCCATAAATATAATTTTTACATTCTAAAAATCTCTCAATTTCTTTGAAATATTATACACCATCAAATTAACATATTTTCCAAAAATTCTAGCGTGTTAAAAAATCTTTTAGTTTTTATAGACTATTATTCACCAAATAGCATAATTTCTCAAAACACAATTTTGTTTTATTTAACAAAATCTCTCAGTTTTTTGTATAATATTATACACCAAATTAGCATAAGTTTCCAAAATAAAAATTCTAGCGTTTTATAAAATCACTCAATTTTCATGGACTGCCATCCACTAGATTAATATAATTTCTCAAAATATAAAATTTAAGCATTTTTGGAACTCTCTTGATTTTTGGTGTTCATGAGATTAGTACAATTTTCCAAAATATAAATTTTTAGGGTTTAATAAAATCTCAATTTTGTAAGCATCAACCATATCAGAAAAATATTTCCTAAGCAAAAAATTATAGAGTTCTTTAAGAAAATCACTTAATTTTCATGGATTATTTTCTAAAAAATAAACATAATTTCCCAAAATACAAAATTATGGTGTTTTCCAAAGTCTCTCAATTTTCATAAACTATTATCCGTCAAATAAACATAATTTCCCAAAATTCAAACTTTTAGCGTTTTACGAAATCTCTCAATTTTCAATGACTAATATCCACCAGGTTAACATAATTCCCAAAATACCAAATTTAATGTTTTACAAAATACTAGAATTTAATATGTCACGAAATTATTCTTATTTGGTGGGTAGTCTACAAAATTTAATGTTTTACCAACAAAAATTAACATAATTTCTCAAATACCAAATTCTAGTATTTTATTAAATCTCTTAGTTATTTGTAGACTATCCACCAAATAAGAATAATTTCCTGACATATTAAATTCTAGTATTTAAAAAAGCATCTCAGTTTTATGGATTATTATCCATCAAATGAATATAATTTCTTAAACTACAAAATTCTAGAGGTTTACAAAATCTTAATTATCATGGACTATTATTCACCAATTCAGCATAATTTTTCAAAATAATTTTTATAGTGTTTACAAAGTCTCTCAATTTGTGGACAACGATCCATTAAGTTAGCATAATATTCCAAAATTCTAGCGTTTTAGAAAAAAAATCAATTTTCATGGACTATTATCCACCAAATCAACATAATTCCTTCAAAAACAAAAATTATAGCGTGTTACAAAGTCTCTCAATTTTTGTCAAATATTGTCCACAAAATCAACATAATTACCCTAAATTACAATTCCAGCGGTTTACAAAATCTTTCAAATTTTGTGGATTATAATTAACCAAATAAACAAAATTTCCCAAAAACAAAATTATAGCACCACATAAAATCTCTTTTTTTGCACACTATTATCCTCCAAATCAACATAATTTCTTAAAATACGAAATCTTATCGTTATACAAAATATATAAGTTTTTTGTGGAAAATTATACACCAAATAAACATAAATTAAAAAATACTAAATTTTAATGCATTACAAAATATTTCAATTTTCATTGACTATTATCCACCAAATAAGTATAATTTCTCAAAATATGAAACACTAGAGTTTTACAAAAGTTTTTAATTGTGTGGACTATGATATTTTGCCTTCTCCTTATTAACTAAAGAGAAGACTAATATCTACTTATACTCAAATGTAGTATAGTGGTTAGATTAAGTATCCAGGATATATCGAACCAAATTCGGGGGTTGATTACTCACTAATTCTATGGAGAGAATAGC
>OVAU01002066.1:0-13241 GCA_900406315.1 Biscutella laevigata subsp. laevigata
TGGATGATCATATGTTTGTCTATTGACAACTCGAAATTTGTCATTTGCAAAATTCATTGCCCAAATTATTAACTTAAGAGCACAATAATGTTATAAAGAAAATCAGATTTGATAACGCTGGTGAATTCACTTCCCAATATTTTAATGGTTATTATTTATCAATGAGAATCAATGTGGAACATTATGTTGCTCATGTTCTTACGCAAAAAGGCATGGCCGAGTCTTTGATAAACATATTGCAAGACCATTAATATTGAGAATGAATCTCCCCATTTCAGTATGGGGACATGATATATTGCATGTTGCAGCATTGGTCTAGATACGACGAAGTGCATAAATGAACTTCCCCCATTTAAATTAACATATGGGCAAAGGCGAAATATATCTCATCTCCGTGTTTTTAGGATGTGTGGTTTATGTTCATATTTGCCCACCACAAAGAAAAAAAAATGATGACACAAAGGAGATTGAAAATTTATATAGGATATACATCACCAAGTATCATTAGATACCTTGAAACGCAAATTGGTGATTTTTTACGGCACGTTTTGCCAAATTTTATCTTTATGAAGATGAATTTCTAGGGGGAGGAAATAATCAATTATTAGAAGATATTGCATGACAAACACCATATTGTTGCATCTTGATCCTCCTATGAAACAAAGAGAACTAGAAATTCAGAAAACTTTGTATTATAAAAATTGGCAAATGAATACCAGATACGTTTACAGATATTAATACAGTGACGAAATCATATATGCTTATTGTTAATGTTCCATCTAGAATTAATATTTAAGAAGAAAAAGTTAACGAACATGAGGTTCAGTTAAAAAGGGGGGAGGTCGATGAGCTCAAAAGATAAAATCCCCAAAAGAAAAAGAATTTGGGAGAACAAAACGAAAAGATTCCAGAAGAACTATTTAAAGAATAATGCCTAATAGATAAAGATGAAAAAGTTATATAAGAGACATATAAATAGAATCTTCCAGAAAAATGAATAATGATAAAGAAATCTTTTAGAAAAAGAAAATGATCTTGAAAATATGAGTTTTCAACCCAAATCGGATAACATAACTAGTGATATGCTTCCCAAAGGGGATGAGATGTCACTAGTTCGAGTTCCGGTGTGGGACGGGGACCATAACCCAAATCGGACAGCCTCACTGGTTATTTGCTTCCCAAAGGGGATGAGAGGTCACCAGCCTCATATTAAGTGATTATTCATCATATTTGTTGACACATAAGACATTGATGTGTCATTACATAATTGTAAGTGTCATCTTTATGACACTAATCTCTCCTTGTATTTGACACCTATCTTATGAAGTATCATTTTCTCCTTGATTTTGTGAGACTCTAAATAGGTGATCTAACTTTGTAAGAAATCATCAATCATAAAAATCATTTACAATCATTAGCTATCCTTTCATTTCCAAAAGAGAAGGAGATTCTCCTAAAAGTTTTCTTCAACAAAGACACTTTTTAGACCTCTTAAATTTTAAGATATTTTTCTTTACTTGATTACTGCACTATCCTTTAATCTAACTAAATCTAATTAAATATTATAATTCTAACTATCTAGTTTTTAGGTTTCTTTTCTTTTTGCTGTTGATGCTGAAAATAATCATAAGGAAAATAAGAACAAATCTAAGTGTTAATTCATTAGAACATAGGCAAACTGTCAGATGTTACCTTGATTGAAATAGAATGATTGAGAAGAATGTTATTTAAGTAAGGATTTAAACATAAATATGCCAAGTTAGATTAACGAGCTTAATTAGACCATTTAACGAGGTAAAATATTAATGCGTAATATAAGTGCTGAATATAAGGTGCGAGTTATTCTAAGCGTAAAGTAAAGAAGACAGAGGATTCCCGCTCAAGAGGAGCTGAGCTGGTCGGCGTTTATTATCATAATCGTTTGCGAGGTCGCGAGCTACGTTTGACTTCTCAGTCGAGCTCGGATCGCGAGATCAGATTTCAAGTTCGGTCAAAGGCTAACCTTAAATTACACACTCTCAAATTTATATTCTCTCTCTCATCACTATAGCGAACTCAATCACTGTTTTTTCTCCCTCTTCTTGGACGACACTCTCCTCTATTTATAATGAAGAGTGTCCGGTTTGTTGCTCTACCTCGAACCGAGATTCTCCTTTTTGGGGCCTTCAACTTTCTCCAGGCCTTTTGGTTACTTTGACGATGGGCCGATTTAGATTTTGGGCCTTCTTTGATCTGGTGCGATCCATGTACTAACAGTAAGTCCCCCCTCTTTCTAAGTCCGCTATGGCGAGGTCGCTTGCTTTTAAACTGTCTTAGTGGGCTTTGGAAGAGGATGTAATTTTTGGCTGGGCCTCATGATTGGGCCAGGATCTGAATCAGCGCTTTGTTGACTCTTTTTCGAATTGTTCAACGAATGAGGAGAGATGTTTTCTCTGGGTCTTTAAATTGGCACGAGGTTTGAATCGGGGTATCTTCGTTTTCCCGTATTCACCTTTTTCGAGTTGAGCGTCGCATCCTTTTACTTCTTAGAGACCTTTGCTCTTCTTCATAACAATTATAAATGCTCTGAGTTTTAGCGCTACTCCTCCATACTCTTTACCATCCTCTTTTTCTTCTTCCTCCGGATTTCCCAGTATTCGTTCCTTAAGCATACCCTCCGCTCTTGCTAGAGTGCAGCCATCTGGGTCGACCGATGATTCGATCCAGATCATGCGCGATTACCGCTGCATCTCTTCAGACGTTGAGATCGTGATTCCTTCTGCTGAACAGAGGCCCTGTGATGCTTCTCTGGGCTTTGTCTGTCTCTTCGAATCCTTTTTCACATGCCACGGGCTCTGGTTTCCTCTCCCGGATGACTGCCGTCGTAGGAAGGTTGCCTTTTCTCAGGTTTCGCCCTCGACTGTGCGCCAAATCGTCAGCTTCTTGGTTCTGTCTGCTGAGGCTGGCGTCGAGGTGGATCCACATCTTCTTGAATCATTGACCTTCGTCGATGATCTCGTGTGGCCGCAAGGTTTGCTCTCCATCAAGTCGAGGCCTTGGTTTGATGTGGTTTCGGAAATGGATGTCGAAGAGGTCGAGCCGGACCGTATTTACTTCTTCGTTCGACAAAATGACGCTTCAAGGCTCGCTCCCTCCGCTCAATATAAGTCTCGGTGGAATATCACTACCCTCGGTAATTCCCCTTCTTCTTTTTCTTTCCAACTTTTGGTTCTGTGAATATCGTTCTCTGACTCTGAGATGGACTTTCAGTCCCTCACTCTTCGGCGGGCTCCTCTGACTGCTTTGAGAGGTCTACTATCGCCCTCCTCTCTCTCAAGATGCGCTCTTGGCTTGAACTTTATCAATCTTTTGCGAGACGCGTCCTCGCAAGGCTCCCTCCCGGTAATCGCATCTTCGTTATGCTCTTATTGCTTTTTTGATGGTCTCCTCACGTTCGGTTTTGCTCAGGTCCTCAGGGGCCTCTACTATCCCGCTCTCTGAATTTAGTAGGATGGACAAGGAGGAAGATGTGGAGCGTGGTAGGCCCTCTTCTGATTCTGGTTCGCTGGAGACCTTTCGGGAAGTGTCGCCAAGGTTGTCGTCGGGTGACATCCCGGTTGACGGTTCGATTCCTCAGGGTGGTTCTGTTGAGGAGAATCGCTCAATGAGCGGCTCGGGTGCGCTTCGTTTGGTTGGTGATCGGTATGCCACCAGCAAAGGTAGGAAGCGCGCTGCTGAAGGGCCGCACAATCTCTCGGTCCCTAAGAGTCCGTGCTATCGCCTATATCCTCTCGCAGACCGTCCCGACCATTCTGGTCGAGAGAGGATCGTCCCTGATAGCCGAGGGGTCGGATCTTTGGGGGGCGAGGTGATGCGATTCGAAGAATTTCTTGCTGAGGTCGAGGCGAGTAGGGCCGAGCGGGCTGAGGTCGATGCGAGTAGGGTCAAAAATCTTGAAGACGAGTTGGCTGCATTGGCGGATCGCGTATCCATGCTGGAGATACGGGCCGGGAAGATGGAAACCGAGAGGGATATGGCTGATTCCAAGGAGGTCAAAGTGCTGCGCCTGAAGAATCCCCTTAATGAGGCGGAGATTCGGACCAGACCCGCCATTTCGTCGGAGAAAGGAATCAAAGCCTCTTTGCGGGAGGTTCATGATCGTGTGATCTCTTCAGAGCGGTGTATCGCTAACCTCGAAGGGTTGATTGCGGTTCGCTTCAGAGAGGTGCAATCGCACCTGGACGCCCAAAAAACTCTAAATGAGCTTTGGGTGCAGCGAGCACAGCACGCTGGTTTTCTTCCGGCTCAACGCTCTTTAGCAGACGCCAGATCTCGTGTTCCTTCGGATCTTTTGGTGGAACATGATGACAAGGTCAGAGCTCTTAATGCTCAGGTTGTTGCAGCTCGCTCTCCCCCCTGTCTGAGACTTTTTCAGTTTGGGCCCGTTCTCGCCGAGGCCTACCGCGACCTTTGATTGCTTTCCTTATGTTGCTCCTTATTGGGCCGTTTAACCCCTTTATGTTTTAACCTTTTGTAATATACATTGCCTTTCGTGGCCGTTCTGGTACTCTGCATAATTAACTTTGACTTCTTCCTTTTTCGTTGGCATCGGAGGTGGGTTCCTTCCATGGACTCTGACAACAACATCTGTGGTGCTTGCTCAAGTTCGCTTGTCTTGTTGCGGTATTCTTACTTAATTGCTTGGAAGGTTTCTGATCCTCTATCCTTTTGATGGATTTTGATGCTATTTCGCGGAGGTTTTTCTGGGCTGGCCTGGGAGTTTGTTCTGGCCGCATCATTAGCTCGATTGCCTTATCGCCAGTCTATGCTTTCCTTGCTTGCCGACTTGGGTTCCGGTCTTCTGACGTCGGGAGATGCCTTTTCAGGATTCTTGTTTCTTCTTCTTTTCGGCGTTTGTGCCTTTTGTAGTTTCGTACGCTCGGTTTCGTTGCCCTTGTAATTTGTCGACTTTTCTTTGAATAAAATGCTCTTTTTGAAATGCTTTCTCTTGATTCGTACCATCTGATGTCTTCTGGCTTTTTCTCGTACTTTCTCATGATGTTGATCTTGATAACTTTTGTTCGTTCCACGTGAAGCGTTCTTTCATTAACGTCGGGAGTCCGCTGCTTGGTTTCTCGCACGATGTTGCTATGAATTTTTTACCTCACGGGGATTTTGACCTTGCCGCTCTGTTTTGGTTGTAACTAGGTGTTGCTTTGCTTAGGTTTTCTGTAGTCTTTGCGAGATGTCTTTGATCTCGGTTTCCGAATTTCGTGTGTGGTGCCACTCGACCTCGGCTTTTTGTTTATGCGAGGCTTACCGATGCTCGACTTTATGTTCATGCGAGGCTTACCTATGCTCGGCTTACGAAAAGATCCTTAGTATGGAGATTGGCGAGGCTTATCTATGCTCGACATATTGTGTCTCGAGTGACTGTCGGACATAACCAATATTTTTCAGGAATTGATGCGGGGGATTCTCGCGCTCCCGGCTTCTAAGGGGTGGATTATTTCACCACGACACCCATGCGGAGTGCGCAAATCCGTCGCCTGTCCAAGACGACGATTCTCAAGATGCGAGCTTTGTAATTGCTCGGCTTTTCTAATTCCGTTTGAGCGAATCGGCTCGTAGAGCTCCTACTCATACGGTGCGAGGTACCGCTTGACTGCGGCTTCACGAGGTGTCGCTTATCCTCGGCTCTTCTTCCTTCGCTTTTTAGACGATTTCGTTCGCCGACTTGGTTTCTTTTCCTCATGATACGAAACTATGCTTGTTTCGCATTTTTCTTTCATGGGGCGATGCTTGGTTCCTGGTTTCGAACTTGTGCCCCGACTTTCACATGCCAAAGGGGGCTGCCTACTTACCCCTTGGTAAGAGGATCAAGCTTTTCGTAGTTCATCTTAGGTACTTCTAGTACTTAGCCCGGTAGGGGCGGGCATCTCTCTATCTCTTTTTTTGAAAAAATGACAGAATAAAGGAAAAAGGGGGTATGCGCCTCGCGATTTCCTTTAGCAATTGTACCTCCTCAGATTTGCCGAGTTCCAGGGTCTCGGAACGGCTTCTATGTCTGTCGTCGCGAACTCGTAGACGCATGGCCTGACGAGTCTTGTGACTGAATAGGTTCCTTCCCAGTTTGCTCCTAGCTTTCCTGCCTTCTCTTCGACGGTATTCTCAAAGATCTTTCGGAGTACGAGATCTCCTACGTCGAAGCTCCGTCCTCTCACTTCTTGTTATAGTAACAGGCGGCCGTTTGCTGATAGTTTTGTAACCTTAGCAAGGCTTGCGCGCGATGCTCTTCGATCACGTCGAGATTCTCGGTGAGCATTTTGTCATTGAGTTTCTCGTTGACTGTTAGAGTCATCCTTCGGAGGCTATTGACGTTGACCTCTGCTGGGGCCATTACCTCTAGGCCATGGGCAAGGGAGAATGGTGTTTTACCAGTGCCGGTGCGCGGCAACGTTCGATGTGACCAAGGCACTCCGTCGAGCTCCTCCGCCTATTTCGCCTTCTTGCTATCTAAGCGCTTTTTATCCCGTCGAGAATTATCTTGTTCGTTGCCTCAGCTTGTCCGTTTCCTTGTGGATAGCGCGGTGTGGATTTGTTCAGTCTAATTCTCCACCTACCGCAAAAAATTTGAACTCTAATCCTCCACACGAAACTTACTACATCCGAATATTTGATGTTGGCGTAGGCCTCTGCCTCTACACACTTCGAGAAATAGTGGTCATGATGAGCATAAACCTCTTTTGCTTCGCCTTTGGCAGGGGACCAACTATATCCATTGCCCACTTCATAAATGGGTAAGGTTGAGTCACCGTTGAGAGCGTCTCGGCGGGTAAATTTATCATTGGAGCGTGTCGCTGACACATCTCGCAGCGAGCTGCATACTCTTTGCAATCTTTTAGCAGTGTTGGCCTGTAGTGACTCTGATCGCCAACGCTCGTCCTCCAGAGTGGTTGCTTCCTGCCTCTTCGTGGGGTCTCTGATCACTCGATCAATCTCATCACTCCTAATACATCTTAAGAGGATTCCCGATGCGCTCCATCGGAATAACTTTTCGGGGACCAAGGTGTAATGAGCGCTAATAGCTTTAAGCTTCCTGGCTTCCCATTTGCTCTCGGGCACTTTGTCGTCCTTAATGTAATCGACGATCTCTTTTGTCTAATCTTCTGCGCGAGACGGGTTGGGCTCGAAGGTGACCATGGGCTCTGCTCGCTCCTCTACCTCGAGGTTGACGCAGACTCCTTTCGGGAGGTCGATACTTGGGTTGTCTATGCTCTCGACGGGGATTACTCTTTTCAGGTCGGGATCCGAGGTCGAAGCCAACGCTGCGAGGGCATCGACTTGAGCATTCTCGCTTCGCGGGATCTTTGAAATGAGAAACTCTTTGAATCCTTCGGACAGCTTTTTAACCATTGTGAGATAAGCGTTCATCCTCTCGTTTTTTGCTTCGTATTCTCCGCCGAACTGGCTGGTTACGAGTTGCGAATCGCAATAGGCCTGAACTCTCTCTGCTCCGATCACTTTAGTCAGACGCATCCCCACTATGAGCGCTTCGTACTCGGCTTCGTTATTTTAAGCTGGGAATTTGAGCCTAAAGGACTGCTCTAGGACTTCTCCTGTTGGCGAGGTGAGTCGTATCCTGACTCCAGATCCTTGACTCGAGGACAAATCGTCTGCTTGTAGCGTCCACTTCCCCTCCGACTCCTCTGCCTTTCCTTCACCAGGGGGGATCTCGGTGATGAAGTTTGCTAGGACTTGAGCCTTGGCGCTTGTTCTGTCCTTATACTAGATGTCGTATTCCTTCAACTCCACTGCCCACTTGGCTAGCCGTCCTGACTGGTTCGGCCTGTGCAGCATTGTCTGGATTGGCTGATTGGTAAGTACCGCGATCGAGTGGGACTGAAAGTATGGTCGCAACATTTGAGCCGAAATGATTACTGCAAGCGCTAACTTCTCCAACGCTGGGTAGCGGGACTCGGCCTCGTTCAAGCTTTTGCTGACGTAGAAAATCGGTCTCTATTCGCCTCGATCCTCTCGGACGATTACTCCGCTTACAGCTGTGCCAGTGGTTGCGATATATAGGAGCAATGTCTCGCCTTCCTCAGGTTTTGCCAGTATTGGTGGGGTTGATAGGTACTCCTTGAGTCGTTGGAACGCTTCTTCGCACTGTTCTGTCCACTCGAACTTCTTGTTCGTTTGGAGGAGGTGATAAAACGGTAGACACTTGTCTATCGATCTCGAGATGAACCGGTTGAGAGCGGCAATTCTACCAGTTAAGCATTGTACTTCTTTCGCACTTCTGGGCGATGGTAGTGACGTGACTGCTGCGATCTGCTTCATATTAGCTTCAATTCCTCGCTTCGTCACCACGTATCCTAGAAACTCCCCGGACGTTACTGCGAACGTACACGTCGCAAGATTGAGCTTTATGCTATACTTTTTCAAGATTTTGAAACACTCGTCGAGGTGGACGATATGCTCTGATGCTTTCGAACACTTGACGAACATGTCGTCGATGTATACCTCCATTGTCCTCCCGATCTGTCGCTCGAACTTCTTGTTGACGAGACGTTGATAAGTTGCTCCGACGTTCTTTAGTTCGAATAGCATTACCTTGTAGCAGTAGATTCCTTTGTCGGTGATGAACGATGTCTTCTCACGATCATCTGGGTTCATAAAGATCTAGTTGTAACCGAAAAAGCGTCGATAAACGAGAGGAGCTCGTTTCCCGCTATTGCTTATACCAGTCGATCGATATGTGGAAGGGGGAAGCTGTCCTTTGGGCACGCCTTGTTGAGATCTGTGAAGTCGACACAAAATCTCCACTTTTCGTTCTTTTTCTTTACCACGACCGGGTTAGCTAACCACTCGGGATATTGTATCTCACAAATTGACCCCGCTTTGAGGAGTCTCACTACCTTGTCGTTCACGACTTGAGCTTTCTCATGTCCTAACTTCCGCCTCTTTTGCCCTGCTGGTTTGAACGTTGGGTTTACATTGAGCTCGTGGCATGCTACCTTGGGGTCGATCCCGGGCATGTCGCTGGTTGACCATGCGAAAGCTCCTAGGTTGTTTCTCAGGAACTTGGTCAGCTCCTCTTCCACTCCTTGATCCAGGTTTTTACCGATTTCGATTTCCCTTTCTGGATTAAAATCGTCCACCGCTATCATCTTTATCTGATTGCCCGCCTCTGGACCTTCCTCCTTCGGGGCTTTGCTCTCTCGCGCCCGATCATTAATTGCTATTGGACAGGGGCTACTCTCTTCCTACGCTCGCCGACGTAGCATTCTGGCGACATAGACCGACTTCCTCGAATGGTCTGTATGCCCTGCGGAGTCGGAAACTTCATGCATTGGTGGTAGGTAGACGGGATGGCTTTCATCGCGGTGAGCCATGGGGTTCCAAGGATGGCGTTGTAGATTGCTGGCTTGTCTACGACGTAGAATCGACAGATGCTCATTACTCTTCCCGCACTTACAGGCAGTTTGATCATTCTGAACGTGATTGTTGTCTCTCCCGAGAAACCGGTTAGCGGGTGGAGATTGGGTTTCACTTCAGATAGGTCCACCCCCATTCTCAGCAACGTCTCTTTGAACTTCAGATCGACCGAACTCCCGGTGTCTATCAGGACTCTTGACATGTCGCAGTTGTGGATGTTTATTTCAGTTACCAATGAGTCTTGGTGCGGGAAGTCTAGTGCGCTGCTGTCTTTCCCGTTGAAGATGATTGACACTTCGCTAGATACTTGACGAAGTGGCCTCTAGGTCGAGGTCGCTCTTCTCTCGCTGGCGCTGATTGCTCGTAATGAGTCTTTACAGTTGAAAACTCCGCCTATTATAACGTTAATCCGTTGTCTGACGTTGGCTTCATTGTCCTTTGCTCGGTCAAGATCTCCTTCCGGACCTGGTAAGGCCTCACGAGGTGGTGTTTCCGGACCTCACTCTTCAGCTCTAGCCTCTCGCTCGTTATTTCGATGGTTGTCCCTTCGTGGAGGTCCACCTTCTTTTTTCGCTTGTTGCGGTCGTCTCGATCTACTTTCACACCACCTTTTTCGTATTGGTGCATCAGCTGGGACTTCCGGTATCGACAGTCTTGTGTCGAATGACCGTACTTCTGATGGTGATCACAATAGGCTTCGGGGTCGTACGTGTCCCTTACTTCGCCGCTCTTGCGAGGTGACTAGTTTCCTGCTTGTTGCTTATCCTTACTGACGTACGCTACCCCTTTGAGTGGTCTGGCTTCTTTTCCACTGTAATGCTTCCTCGTTTCGCGGTAATCCTCTTTCGACTTTTCCTTTGCACTTACTACTTTCGCGGGAGTGTACTTCTTCTCTAAGGCAGCGTAATCTTCGTCTGCTTCCACAAAGAGAGTCGCGCGATGCAGTGCGTTATCCAGCGTAGCAGGCTGGTTGATCAGGAGATCGTCACGAAACTTTGACTTATACCTGAGGGCGTTTCTTAGGGCCGCTATGACCGCATCATCCGCTATGGTTACGCTGGACACTATCTCCTTAAAACGATCGAGGAACTCGCGAACTGGCTCATCCGCCTTATAGGACAGAGTCCACATGTCGGTGTTTTACACACTCTTTTGGATGTACATAGAATAATGCTTCATGAACAAGGTCGTCAGGGTTCAGAAACTGTCCACGGTGTTGCTTCGAGCCTCGAGAACCAACTCACCGCTGCTCCGCTGAGTTTTTCTACGAAGAGTTGACAGTACCCGGCATCTCGCTCTTTTTGAAGTGAAGTGAGATCTCCCCATTGCGATAGTGAACGCTGTCATGAAGTTCCTAGGGTCCATCGTCCCTTCGTAGATTGGACACCTGAGCTTGCCTGACGTATTCCCAGCTACAACTCGATCGCTTGACCACTCGAGACGCCTAAGAGGCCGGCTGATGAAAATGTGGCCAACGACGCCTTCTGCCAAAAACCTATGGGCAAATGAAATGAAACTGAGCACAAGTCTAAAATAGAGTAAAATAAAGAAAGTAGTTGAGAGAGATGTGAGGAAATAGGAGATTAGGCTGTGAGTTTCGAAAAGTGGTGGTTTGACTCTGCCGGGTACGGCCTTGCCGGCCATACAAACCAAGTGTTGAAAACTTCCATGACCTAATCAACTCCAATGGGGCTGATACTTGACACACGGTGGTTTGATAGGCAAAGATGAGATGTAGTCGAAAGAGATTGAGGTTTTGAGGCGAAACGGTCGGTGGAAAGAAGGATGAGACCACACGTACGACCGTGACTACGTCATGCAGCCGTGCATGAAGAAACTCGGAGAGTTCCTCTGACCTAATCAACTCTAAATGCTCCGATCTTTTGCAAGCCTGGATCTTTTGGAATTTGATGAGGAATAGTCGGCAGAGATTCGAAGAATCTCGAGTTTAGGCCGTGAGAACTGATGGAGGTCTTGACGGACGAGAACAAGTTGCCGTAGCCGCTGCCGTGTAATCCGATGGTTGCAATGTTGCCGAGAAACGCCTAAGTACTAGATCAAAATGCTTAGAACACAAGAACAAGGTTGAGAGACAAAGAGGAATGGTTTAGGATATGACACACCTGAACTTAAATGATATTACGCACCCTTAAGTGAACTTCCAAAGAGAGAAACGATTTCTCATTAGGTTAAAAGTTTGAAAGTTAAGTTTCTAAAAGTGGCTTACAAGGTTTATATAGTCTTAGCCAAAGAAGGAAAAGCCCTAAAAACAGAAAGAGCAAAAGACTAAAAAGGGTAAGCCAAGGAGCGTCTCTCCCAACGGCTATGAAACCGTTTGAAAAGGCTCCTTGGTGCAACCATCCGAATTGAAGTCTAGTGTAATGGGCCTCGTCAAACTCCTAATGTGTAAACCCAGTGGGACAAACTTCATTAGTAGAAGAGTACCCCTTAAGACCTCAATCAAGAAAGGTTGACTTAGGCATCCGAAGAGGACATGAAAAAGTTGTAGACATCCGAGTCATTCTTCTTCATAAGGTGGTAGCACATCTCCAAGTCCTCCCAAGTACTCATCAAAGCATTGGCCAGCATTTGAGCTTGAGAACGTGTGATTGGCCCCATGGGAATGTTGAGAGCTGCTTCCATCTGCTCGGCTTTTGTGTCTTTGCTATCCAAGCATACATCATTGCCATCGTGGCGAAACCTGACACTGGTGATGTTGTTGGTGAACGGGGTTCTCTAAGTTTCCTCTAGGACTCGCTCGATCTCGGGGGCTGAACTCGTGGCTCGATGGACTTACGAAGTCATCTCGACGATCTTCTCTCTCATTCTTTCTATTTTGATGTCCCTTCCGCCTGTGATCTCTTCTCGACCAGTTGGGGGCATTCGTAGATTTCGCTGAAATTCGTTTCTGACCCTTTGTGTGGTCGTCTCCTGACGATTTGAGGTGTGATGTTCGTTTTGAGATGAAGGGAACTCGACGTAGAGATTTCGGCGCAAGTTGTGAGCAGATGGAGTCCGATTCTCAACAATCTGGTCAGAGATCTGACGCCTGAGGCTTTGCTGTTTTCGGACCACGCTCTCAATGAGCTCATTCATCTTCTGGTTTTCAAGCTCTCGGTGATCCATGCGCTCGATGAGTGCTTTCATCAGATCTGTCTGGTCGTAATGCACCCTTTTTGACGGATCTCCGTTTTCACTAACAAGTGGCTGAGCTTTGAGATCTGTCACCTGGGGTTGCTGTCCGCCCTCTCCGCTGACGGGAGGCTCGACTATTGCTGTTTCTGTGGCCATTTCTTCAAATCTAGACTTCTGCTGACTTCGCGGGTAGGTTTCAACGTGATTTTTTTTTTCTTATCCCGTGGTACTCTGTGGTTTTTGTCCTCTAGAACGCAGAACTATCCCCACAGATGGTGCCAAATGTTGATGCTGAAAATAATCACAAGAAAAATAAGAACAAATCCAAGTATTAATCCATTAGAACATAGGCAAACTGTCAGATGTTAGCTTGATTGAAATAGAATGCTTGAGAAGAATGTTATTTAAGTAAGGCTTTAAACATAAATATGCCAAGTTAGATTAGCGAGCTTAATTAGACTGTTTAGCGAGGTAAAGTATTAAAGCGTAATATAAGTGTTGAATATAAGGTGCGAGTTAATATAAGCGTAAAGTAAAGAAGACAGAGGATTCCCATTCAAGGGGAGCCAAACTGGTCGGCGTTTATTATTGATGTAATTGGTTTTGTGTGTGATGGATGATGGATCGTTGTGGTATAGTGGTAACTATGTAGTGGGTGTTTTGTCGAACCAACTCAAGGGGAGATA
>OVAU01002067.1:0-13239 GCA_900406315.1 Biscutella laevigata subsp. laevigata
AGAATTACCGAACCATTTGAATCGGGAGAGAAGAAAGAAGAGAAAGGAGTAGAAGAGTTCAAATATCCGACGTGGATCTAGGAGATCTGAGCTGGATCCAATTCCAGATCAGCAGAAAAAGGATTAATCAATCATGTTTGGCGGATTTAACATTGGGAATTAGTTTATTTTCTGAGTGATTATTTCTGGCATCAACACTTATGAAGAACAATATTGATCAGATTTTGTATTTTGCATTATTGTTTTTAGTTACGAGATATTTATTAGAATTTTATATTGGATGAAAATATGATGATTTGGTGGTTAATAATCTATTAAATTAAAAGATTTTACAAAGCATTTGAATTTTATAATTTAGAAAATTATGTCCATTTAGGTATAACAATTCATAAAACTTGAGAGATACCATAAAAAGCTAAGAAAATTTATTTTGAAAAATTATGTCGATTTAGTGGATAATAATTGTTTTAAAATGAGAGAATTTGTAGAATACTGAGATTTTATATTTTTAGAAATTATAATTATTTATGTTAGAATTTTGTATTTTAGAAATATATCTTAATTTGATGAATAATAGTTCATAAAATTTGGTGGATAATAATCCATATAAACTAAGACATATTGTTAAACTCTAGAGTTTTGTATTTTGATAAATATGTGGATTTGTTGGATAATAGCCCATTTCCGAAATTCTAGAATTTTGTATTTTATGAAATTATGCCGATTTGACAGATAATAGCCCATAAAAACAGAGAGATTTTGTAAATTCTAGAATTTTGTATTTTAAGAAATTATTCCACCTTGATGGATAATAGTCCATAAAAATAGGACATTTTGTTAATGGTAGAATTTATATTTTAGGAAATCATGATGATTTGATGGATAAAAGTCACAAAAATTAAGACATTTTGTAAAACGCTATACTTTTGTATTTCTACAAATTATGATGATTTAATGGATAATAATTCATAAAACTAAGTGATTTTGTAAAACACCAGATTTTTGTATTTTGGAGAATTATGTTGAATTGATGGACAATAGTCCATGAATTAAGAGATTTTATAAAACACTAGAATTTTTTAATAAATAATGTTTACTATGTGGATATTAGTTCACAAAAACTAAGATATTTTTTAAAACAAGAATAGAGATATATATATATAAAATAATTTTGTATTTTGGGAAATTATCATGATATGTTGGATAATTGTTCACAAAATTTGAGCGATATTGTTAAACACTGAAATTTTGTATTTTGAGAAATTATGCTGATTTGATTGATAATAGTCCACAAAATTATTGATTTTGTAAACGTTAGAATTTTTATCTAGGAAAATTAGAATGATTTGATGGATAATAGTCCATAGATTTTTAAGAAAGAGAGAGATTTTTTGAAACGTTACAGGAAATTTTAGGAATTTTGGTGGATAATTATCCATTAAAAAGTGAAAGATCATGTACAATGCTATAATTTTATAGTATGAAAATTTATGTTGATATATTAGATAATAGACCACACAAATGAGTGAGTTTATAAGGATTTAGAGTTTTAAATTATGATGATATGGTGGATAATAATCCAAAAAGATAGATTATATAATAGTTAGCAAAAATTTAGACATTTGTAAAACACTTGAATTTTGTACTTGAGAAAATATGATGATTTAGTTGTTAATAATTCACAAATCTGAGTGATTTTGAAAAAAGAAAAAAAATACTTGAATTTAGTATTTTAGAAAATTATGTCGATTTGAGAATAATAGTCCACAAAATTAATGAGAATACATAAAAGACATAACTTTTATTTTGGGTAACTATGCGGTGGATAGTAGTTCAAAAAATGATAGCTTATGTAAAACGGTATATTTTATTGTTTTAAGAAATTATGAATTATTTGATGGATAATGATTCACAAAAGTAAGAAAATTTTGTTAAAAGCTAAAATTTTGTATTTGGACTAACTATGCAGATTTGGTAGATAATAGTCCACAATAACTACAACATTAGAATTTTATATTTTAATAAATTAAAACTCATAACTTTTTGTAAGATGTTATAATATTGTCTTTTGAAAAAAAATGGCAATTTGGTGGATAATAGTGTCCACCATAACTGAGAGATTTTGTAAAATATTAGAATTTTTTATTTCTAGAAATTATGATGATTTTATGGATAATCGTCCTAAAATGTGAGAAATATTGTAAAACGCTAGAATTTTGTTATTTGAAAATTAAGGTAATTTGAAATATAATAATCCATTAAAATTAAGTTGTAAGATATTAGAATTTTGTATTTAAGGTCATTATATTAGAGAATAGTCTACAAAAAATCAGAAATTTTTTAAATCACGAGACTACTGTATTTTGGCAAATTAAAATATTTGGTGGATAAAAATCCCTTGAAAATTGAGAGATTTTTAATTACGCTAGAAATTTGTATTTGAAGAATTAAGACGATTTAGTAGATTATAGTCCACATGGACTGAGAGATTTTGTACAACAATATAATTTTTTATTTCGAAAAACTATGTTGCTGATAGATAATAGTCCATAAAAACCGAGAGATTTGTAAAACACAAGAATTAATATTTTGGATAATTATGATGATTTGATAGTTAATATTCAAAAAACCTTAAAGACTTTGTAGAACGCTAGAACTTTGTATATTAGGGAATTTTGATGATATGATGAATAATAGTTCATAAAACTGAGAGATTTGATGTTAAATTTTTGTATTTGAGAAAATTGTGAAGATTTGATGGAAATAGCCTACAAATTTTTGGAGATTTGTAAAACACTTAAATATTATTTATAGGAAATTAAGCCGATTTGTGGATAACAAACCATAAAAGTTCAAAGGTTATGTATAACGCTAGAACTATTTATTTCGAGAAACAATGCAAATATTTTTGATAATAGTCCACTAAAAGTGAGAGATTTTTAAAATATTATAATTTGTATTATGAAAATTATGATGAATTGATGGATAATAATATGGAAACTTAGAGATTTTCTGAATCGTTAAAGTTTTGTATTTTATGATAATTTGGTGGATGATAGTTCACAAAAACTAAGAAATTTGGTAAATTGCTAGAATTTTGTATTTGAGAAAAATTTGATCATTTAGTTGTTAGTAGTCCATAAAAATTGATAGATTTTGTAAAACGTTTGAATATTATATTTTAGTAAATTATGTCAATTTGAGGATAATAACCCCCAAAAATCAAGAGATTTTGTGTAAAACTAGAATATGCTATTTTGAGAAATTATGACGATTTAGTATATATTATTATTCTAAAAAAATTGTAATGATTTAGTGGGTAATAGTCCATAAAAGAGATTTAGTGGATATTATTATTCTAGGATTGAAGTTTTGAGAAAGTATGTCGATATTTTAATTAGCCCATAAAATCTTAGAGATGAAGTAAAACGCTAGAATTTTGTATTTTGGGAAATATGCCCATTTAGTGGATAGTAGTCTTAAAAATGAGAGGTTTTGTAAAACATTAGAATTTTGTATTTTAATAAATTATGCTGATATATTGGGTAAATAGTCCAGAAAAATGAAAGATTTTGTAAAGCGTTAGAATATTTATGTTGAGAAACTATGATAATTTTGTGGGTAATATATCATACAAACTTAGAGATTTTAAAAGACGCTAGAATTTATATTTAAGGAAGTTAATGATATTGCAAAATATTAAAAATATTTATTTTGGGAAAATATGATGATGTGCTTGAATTTGTATTTTAGAAAATTACGCCGAGTTCGTGGATAATAAGTCCACAAAGAGAGAGATTTTATAAAAATGTTAAAATTTTTTATTTTGAGAAATTATGTCGAATGGTGGATTACTAGTGGTTCACATAAACTTAGAGATTTCTTTTAAAAATACTAAATGTTTGTAATTTGGAAATAATGGTTATTTGATGGATGATAGTCCAGAAAAACTGAGATATTTCTTGAAACTCTAAAAAATTGTATTTTATAAAACTATGATTATTTGTAGATAATAGTCCTAGATATTGAGATATTTTGTAAAAGACTAGAATTTGTATTTGAGAAATTATGATGATTTAATGGATAATAGTCCATAAAACTTAGAGATTTTGTAAAATATAGACTTTGATAAGTATTTATAAAACCGAAAAGGTTTTGTAAATATTGTAATTGAGGAAACCGTGATGATTTGATGGATAATGACTTTTGTATTTAATAAATTATAATGATTTGATGGATAATACAACATAAAAATTGAGAGATTTTTTAAAACATTAGACTTTGTATTTGAGAAAATTATGATGATTTGGTGAATATTAATCCATAAAAACTAAGAGATTTTGTAAAACACTAAACTTTTATGTTTTAAGAAATTTGGTAGATAGAAAACCACAAAATTAAGAGATTTCGCAAAATGTATAACTTTGTATTTTAGGAAATTATGATGATTTGGTGGATAGTAGTCCACAAAAAAAATGAGCGATTTTGTAAAACAATAAAATTTTGAATGTTGAGAAATGATATGGATTTCTTGGATAATAGTTCATAAAATTGAGCGATTTTATAAAATTATAGAATATTGTATTTTAGGAAATAATGATTACTTGATGGATAATAATCTTTAAAACTCCGAGATTTCGTAAAATGTTTGAATTTTGTATTTAGGAAATTTTGATAATTTGGTAGTAACAGTCCACCAAAACTGAGCGCTTTTCTAAAACACTAGAATTTTGTATTTTTAGAAATTATGATTATTTGATGGATAAAAGTCCATTAAAATTGGGAAGAATCGCTGAAATGCCTCTGTCGTGGAATTCCCTTGTCGAAATGTCACATTCTTATACAATTATTTTAATAAGGAATAATGGTGAAATATGAAATTGTTCAAGCAAAAGTTGAATAATTACAAAGCAAAATCTGGTGAACCCAATAACCCACCGGCTTCATATGGATAAAACCATAAACAACCCGATCGCATAAATTAAAACCGTATTAAGTAAGATAAGAAAAAAGGCTTGAATTAAAGACGAGTTGCAATAAATAACACCTAATGCAAATTTAATTGATATAATGATCAAAGGGTGAGACTCGAGTTTTGATACAACTTAACTACTACTGTACACTGAGTTCACCATTGAATTGATTTGATTGGAAAACCATATTAAGTAAGAGAAGAATAATGGTTTCAATCCATTAAAGAAGAGTTACAATAAACAACGAATACTATTTTTTTTCTTTCACTGATTATATTAAACAAAAGAGTGTTACACAGAACAAAAAATATAAATTGGAAGAAGATGAAGATATCCCCAAAGGCAAAAGAGACTTTTGATACAACTCGACTACTATTGTAGACTGAGTTCACCACTGAATGAAAGCAGATGCGTCCATAAAGGGTCCATAAAGAAGATGAAATAAGATATTGGTTTCACGGTCCCATAAATATTTCTAACACATCGGTTCATTTTGGGGGGAGAGAATTGATTGTTTCTTCCCTCCTTGCATACAAACCCGATTGTAGTCTCCATCACAGCCGCAGTCAAGATCATATTCCACTAGAAGCTTGACCGCCTTACCAACACCTCCCTGTAAAAGCCTAAAAGCCCTAAATTACGAGCTGTAAGATCATTCCTCAGTCACAACATATCATCCATGGATTCTAGCAACGTCAGTTTCATTAGCGTAGCCAACATCTTGAAACCTTCGTCTCTACTTTCGGCAACCGTACAAACTAGAATCAGGCCGTTCAGAAATTGCGTTTTGATGTCACCTTTCTCCGCAACCGCTGGTATTGTGTCAGCCCTTCACCTAGTCTGTCCATTCTTTTGTTGTCGAAGACGCTAGTGATTCCTTCCCGGTACAATGCATTGGGATTCCCAACTGCACAAAATCCTTCCATGGCTACGACTAAACTTTTACCGCATCACTGTATCCGATGAATGAAACAAAGGGGAGTGGACTGAGATGACATTCGCTTCAAATGACTTGAGATTTCCAGTGGCTACTAAACGTCTTTGATACCTTCCGAAGTATTGCACCATCAATGCAACTCAACCTTGCCACACATAAGGTGATATCTGCCAGAAGTTCGTCGGGTAAATCAACCAGAGAAGATCTTCCGATGTTCGTCATCTTTACTATGTTTTTTTTCTTTCATCTCGCTCTTTTAAGTCTCCGTTTTCCTTTCTTGAAGAAGACAACTTAAATAGAGAAAAGAGGGGAGGAAGGAGAGAAAAACAGGTTTAATGAAGGTGCTTAATGAAGGGTTGCAGTTAATATACAAAATGATTATCTTCGGTGGAAATGTTGTACAACTGATTTACTATCTTAGACTAGCCTTTCATACTCAATTTGAGCCCTTATAGGGTCTTTTTCAAAATCAAGCATTTTTTCAAAATTAATTTTACTCATTATAGTTAAGTTCAAACATAAACACAATACGACAACATAATACGATGGGGTTACAAATCAAGCAATAGAGTTGGAATGACGAAATGATAGAGCGTAACAAAGAAAGAAGAAAGAGGGCGGTAAAATATTTGAAAAATTCAGAAATCGCAAAAATTGAATCATGCCGGCAGAACCTTCAAAACTTAAAAAAAATAAAAAAAATGAACATAGTTTTCCCCAATAAATTAGTAGTTCCAGATCCTTGGCATTTGTCTTTTAACCTTTTTAAGAAATCTTTGGTTCAACATACTTATAATCGACTAATTTGTAGTTGTCCACATCATTTTAGGAATTTAATCATGATTTCTAATGTTTCTGTAACAAAATTATTGCATAATCAAATAATTCAAAGATTTGACATCATTATAGTCATCAAGATGGTATAAGACTCCATATAATGTCAAAGATTGTCTACGAGAAACCATTAAACCAAATACAAAATTCACGATTTCATTATAACTTTTATGAAATCATCATTCACGTGTTCATAAAAACTAATGCAATCATCATTCACGAATTCATAAACATAACATCTTTTATTTTGATATTTGCTTTAATTAACCTCAAATATGGAATTACATTATGCTTTTATTAAAATCGAGATAAGCGTTGAATTAAATGCTTTCCCTTTTTGGGCCAGATGACGTCAGTTATTTTCGAATGAAATATGGAGTATTTCTCTTTTTGGGTGAGCTGACGTCCAATTTTAATCATTACGCGCCGTTTGTATTACCTAACCCACATTTGTACCGTTTTGTATCAAATCAATTAAATAAAACGAATTAAACACTCATTCTTTTTCAATAAATGGATTTTTTTCATTAATCACACATATTCTTCTCTTTATTAAGAAAAAACAGAGTGAAACGAAAACATAGAGACCAAATTTCCGATTGAAGATGGCAAGAAGTCCTCCAGTTTCTCTGACTGATTTAGAAGACGAACTCTTTGAAAAAATTATGTTACGAGTGGCCAACGCTTCCCTGCATGATTATTTTAGTAATTCATCTCGGGCTTGATACCATTTTCGGGTCGATTCGGTTTGGTTTCATCAAAACCAGGTAATTTGGTAACACTAGTCCGTCCGTGAGACCCATTTTTCATAGAAAAAGATAATGTTGGGGTCTGCCTCGCAGCAGGCCTTATCGAGTTTGTTCCGCAGGTTACCGACTTTATTAACAACTCTAACTAAAACTATGAGACTTTTAAATGTTTGATTTAATTTAAAAGTTATGATGATTTGATAGATATTAGTTTGTAAAACTAGGATTTAATAAAATGTTAAAATTTGTATTTTGAGATATTATATTGATTTGGTGAATAATACTTTTCAAAATTATGTTATTTTGTAAAATACTAAAATTGTATTTAAGAAAATTATGATGATATAATCTTTAAAAATGAATAATATTAGAGTTTTGCAAACTTTGAAAATAGTGTTTTATTTAGTGCAGAAAAATAGATTCTAAAGTTTATCCACAATATCGTCTGTTAAGTCACTTTAGAATCACTTGACACTTTCATTGTGTGATGTTACTAAATTTTCCCTCCAAACACAAATTAAGTAGATAAATTAACAATTCCAAAACTCTCTCGAGAATTGTTTTCTTCAATCCTAATTAGTTTTCGCCATCGTTGCCCCAAACTTTCGCCGGCGACGTCGATCCACTCGACCACATCATTCTCTTCCTTTCCGCCGTTACGTCATCTACATTTTCTCCAAAAAAATTGGGTTGTCAACACGCCGTCGTGGTTCTCTTTTGAAGACATGATCTCTTTAAATCTCTTTGTACATTTTTAAATCGTTATGAAGAGTGAAGACAATGTGGGTTCGTCGTCATTACAAGGCGAAAGCAGAAGAAGTGAAATCATTGAAGTGGGTGGTGAATCTGAATCTGCAATGACTCGATTTATAAGGAACCACTTTGAAGAAGCGTGCCAAAAACAGTAGCAGAACCATACCCAGAACCAGAATCGGTGCATGTGAGAGGAAAAGTTTCATTGGCTCAAGTGATTAAAAAAGCTGAAGGAAACGGTTGGTCGAAACGCAAAGCTATGTAAGTTGCAGAGAAGCTTGAACAAGAGAATTTGTAAGAATATTTCATGTTTCATCAATTTGGTTTTTAACATTTTTGTTTTGGTTGTTGATAAATTTGTTGATTCTGCAGGAGATTTAAATCTAAATTCACAAGCTTGATATGTTGGAAACAGTCATGAAGCACACGTCGCAAGGTAAAAACATTCACTTTTTATTTGGATTTTTTTGGAAATAGGTTTGAACCAAAACTAATTGAAAAATTGAAACTCTTGATTTGTAGATATAGCGATTGAAGGTGAGAACGTGAAAGGTAAGACTACATTCGTTGTTGAAACTCATCTCATGTGGGAAATTATCTACCAGATCCCCTCCTTATTAGACTTACATTCTCACAGTTTTAAACGCCAACCACAAATCCTAGGTTTGTCAAGTTGGGTTACTGTTTTGTTTTCAAAAATTGTTTTGAATTCAATGTTTGTGGTTGTTGTTTTGAATTCAACGTGTTGTGGTTACTTGTTCACTCTTTACAATTTTGTGGTTACTTGTTCGCTTATGTTGTAGCCGTTTTGTGGTTACTTGTTCACTCTCTACAATTCTATATATTGTGGTAGTCATTTTGTGGTAAACGCTTTTGTGGTCACTATTTAAATCAAGACAAGATTTAAGATTGTTTCATCTCTCATGTCTTCGTTTAAGAGGCAAAGCAGTGAGCAAGAGGAGCGAAGATGGTGAATACTGGGAATTGTATCATCATGGAGTATGTTCCTAAAAGGTTTATTAGATCATATCTATCCAAGTTGGATATGTGGTCAATTATCTTATCCTCGATCACACATTTGACCATTTAAATTCACTGATATGAGATCAATAGATTGTATTTTGTTTAATGATTTACAAAAACCATCTTTGTTATTTTAATACAAGTCAAAAATAACCTACTAAATTTGGTAATCACATAATTTATTTAACAAATTTAAATGCATTAATATGTGGTCATCAACTTGTGGTCGTTTATATATGGCCACAAATAAAAGACACATTACTAACGCTTCTTACACACTGATTTTGATTTAAAAAACAATATTTGTGTAAATGGTAACCTTCAAAGCGTAAATGTTAACCTTTTGCATAAGGATATATTTTTAGCAGCAACAACATCAAGAGTACCCGTATATTTGTAGCCCATGGTCTTAAGCTTTTGTGTAGACAGGGATTTAACCTTCTTCTTCAACTCGCTTTTACTTAGTCTCTGGATTTCTTGAATCAGAAGGTCAGATTTGTCCGATTGCTTTCACTGCTTGGTTCCGCTCCCAACATTGGTGTTTCAAAATCAATCCGTGAACAAAAACCTCCACGTTTTACCAAGAAACCTCTGCACAACGAGAAACAAACATAGAAACAGTGAATTGATTCGGTTATGGCTAGACAACAACATTGGGAAAATAGGGGAAAATAACTCATCCTATTCACTGATTTTGAACTCAATTCACGCTATAGGATATTCCGCATTAGACAACACCCACAACAGAAAACATTGGATTATCTGATGTTCTTTAGCTTATTCATAGCTCTAAACTGTTTCATCCTAGAGAGAACAACATTGTCAATTGGCTTGTCTAATGCTTCTCCACCTTCTCTATGTAAACTTCTGTAAATCCCTGGTTAGTGTTGTATATTGACTGTGCATAATATAGCAAATTTACATAACATAATCCAAGAATATAGGAATGCATATTACATAATCGAAGAATAATATCCTATATTCTATCACCCTCCCACAGTTGAAGCGTTATATGGATGAACGGTTAAATTGGAGAGAAATTGTTCAAAGACGGTTATCGAGAGGCCTTTGGTGAATATGTCGGCATATTGCAACGTTGTCGGGACATGAAGAACTTTGACTTCGCCCAAAGCAACCTTCTCTCGTACAAAGTATATGTCCAATTCCACATGCTTCGTCCTCTGATGCTTGACCGGATTAGAGGCAAGATAGACGGAGCCGATGTTGTCACAATAAATGACTGAAGCTTTGGTATGACCAATGCCAAGCTCCTTGAGAAGATTACGAATCCACGTGAGTTCCGCAACAGCATTGGCAACACCTTTGTACTCTGCTTCGGAACTAGAGCGAGAGATGGTTGGTTGTCGTTTTACCGACCAAGAAAGAATGTTATCTCCAAAGAAGACGCAGTAACCTGACGTTGAACGTCGAGTATCGGGACAACCTGCCCAGTCTGCATCCGTGTATGCTGTTAACATGTCAAGAACGCCTTTTCTCAAGAGTAAACCGTGATCCAACGTCCCCTTGATGTAGCGAAGAATTCGCTTAAGTGCCTGGAAATGATGATCCCGTGGATCATGAATGAAGAGACATACTTGATGTACAGCATAAGTAATGTCGGGCCGTGTGAAAGTGAGGTACTGAAGCGCTCCCGCCAAGCTGCAAAATTCAGTGACATTTAAAATCTTTTCCCCACCATTACCCGATAACTTCTGCTTCACGTCAACCGGAGTAGCTAGAGGTTTGCATTCCGACATTTTGGCAGGGTCAAGAATCTCCTTGGCATAGGTGGACTGACTTAGAAACAGACCTTCTCTCCTATGATCAGCCTTGATCCCGAGAAAGTGAGAGAGGTGGCCCATGTTTGTCATCATAAACTCTTTCTTCAATGATTCGATGATAGAGTTGAGTAGCTGCGTTGTCGAGGCAGTAAGTACAATGTCATTGACATAGAGTAAGAGATAAGCGACCGATGCTTTGTCACGATATATGAAGAGAGAGGAGTCTGCCTTGCTTGTCATGAAACCGATGCTTGTGAGAAACTTAGCAAACCGAGCATTCCACGCACGTGGTGCTTGTTTTAGACCATATACCGCTTTGTTTAGTTTGCAAACATAATCTGGTCGTTGAGGATCAACGAAGCCTGGTGGTTGATGCATGAAAACCAACTCGTCAAGATTGCCATGCAAGAACGCATTCTGGACATCCAATTGATGTATAGGCCAATTGCAAGAAACCGCCACATTGAGTACCGTCCTTATAGTCGCAGGCTTGACTAGGGGACTAAAGGTCTCTGTGAAATCCACCCCTTTTTCCTGCGATTTACCATTAGCAACAAGTCTCGCCTTATGGCGTGTTAGATATCTATTAACATCATTTTTATGGCGATAAAGCCACATAGATCGGACGATATTAACACCGACTGGTCTCAGTACCATATCCCAACTTTTAGTTTTAAGCATTGGATTAATTTCAGCATGCATTGCCGGGTTCCAGTTTTGGTCACGTAAAGCTTGGTAATGGCCGTTTGGTAAGGGTGATTTTGTGGTGGTAATGAGAGATAAGACATTCTTCGATTTTGTTATACCTGACCGAAGACGTGTTGTCATGTTGTGGCGAGGAGGAGGAGGAGCCACGTGCTGAGCTGGTCGGTCATTAACTGGAGGTGGTGTTGGAGCAGGTGGTGACGGCGGTGGTGTTGGAGGCTGAGTCGTCGTTGGAAAAGGGGCTGTAAGGATAGATTTAAAGAGTTCGAAGGGTTCTTCATGACTATCTAAAAAATGATACGTAGAAGAGTTAACACTTTTAGCTTCAGCCTTTGGAAAGCATTCTTCATCAAAGTACACATGTCTTGAGATTATGATTTTGTTGGTCTGAAAGTGGGCCTCGATGCGCAGGTAAGTGTCACGTGCAGTAATCCCTGGTCTCATAGCAATATTGAGGACTTAATCTGTGATTGTGCTATAGATCCAGTTCTTCACAAGAGCATCACGTTGTTTCCAATGAACAAGCTCCTCTCCTGTTGGTGCCGCAGTACCATCAATATGACCAAGAGTGTCATATGCCAGACAGTAATTAGAAAATAGTTCTTTACAGGTGTTGTAGTTGTGAGCTTCCAGATCGAGAGTTATTGGAATGATCTGTTTGTAGCTCGTAACACCAAAAGCTCTTTCGTTATTAGCCATGGGGATTGAAGGAGAAGAGAGGAAGAGGAAGAAGATGCAAAGAAGATGAAGAAGAGACGAGAAGAACGGAAGAAAGAAGGATGGATTCAGAGAAGAGGCTCTGATACCATGTAAACTTTTGTAAATCCCTGATTAGGGTTGTATATTAACTGTGCATAATATAGAAAATTTACATAACATAATCCAAGAATATAGGAACGCATATTACATAATCGAAGAATAATATCCTATATTCTATCACTCTAAGCCATGTCTGCTCTGGACAAAAAAACAGGTGAGCAAATCTCAGGAACAAGAATGAAAATAATAGACACGGTCTGTGAGGACAATACAAAGAAAAACATTGAAAACACAGATCTAGAGACCTAAACACCTGTTTAGAGAAGAGTTGAACTATGCTTAACTATAGGCCCCTACAATGATTAATCTTTATAAGCTCATACCTGAGAACCATAAATCACCAAGGATAAAGGAATTATCAGGAAGACCTGTAGAAAGTTTGCATGAAGAGAATCAGAGGAAAAACATATAGTGGTTTAGAAGGAGAAGAATATACTACTTACAGATTCGTGTTGAGAAGTTCACAGCATATGCACAAATGACGTGATGTAAGAAGTAATCGTATATGGAGACTATAGATGTATTGACTCACTTATCTTATTAGATGATTGATGTAATTGGTTTTTGTGGTGGATGAAGGTGTGATGATGGTCGTTGTGGTATAGTGGTAAGTATATAGGGGTGTTTTTGTCGAACCAACTCAAGGGGAGATAACACACTAGTTC
>OVAU01002069.1:0-13232 GCA_900406315.1 Biscutella laevigata subsp. laevigata
TAGTCGCTTTTAGGCAGTTTTCTTGTAGTGAGTTCTAATTCTTGGATTGTTGACAGTGGAGCAACACATCATATTACTCATGATAAGAAATTGTTTCATACCTTTTCTGATAAAATTGAGAATTCAGTGACTCTTCCTACTAGCTTTGGAGTTCAGATTGCAGGAATCGGTAGCATAACATTAACAGAGTTCATCTGATTCATTTTCAATCTCTCGATGTTCATCATTTCTAAGATTATTCAAATTTTAAATTCAAAATTAACCGGATCTAATCAGATTTATAGAATAAAACCAATCGTTTTATAAAATTAATAACCAAACCAATCTAAACAATAAAAATACTAAAAAATAGTATCATAATGAAATCAAATTAATCAAAATCGAATCAAAATTTTATTGGATTATTCAATCAAACTAAAATTGCATCCTAGAAAACATAAACGAAAGAAGACTCCTGGAAAATCTGTATAACAATAAGCTTTTGATTCATAAGTATTAAGAAGAAAAAAAACAATAACGTTGCAAGTTGTAATTGTAAAAGAGTACTACCACTTGACAAAAACTGTTATCGCATAAAGGACTTGCTTGATGGGATTTCAATTCAAAAGCCAAAGAGAGAATATATAAAAAAATATTCAAGAAAGAAATTAAGTTATGAAATAATTCAATGTAATATTTAATATTGTTGTTATTGCTTGTTTCTTTAACAGAAATCAACTTGTGATGTTTTGTGAGAGTTTCCTACCATTTCATCGTCGAAATTTTGTTTGTTCAAGAAAGAAAAATCCAAATTCGTATTATCTGTTATTCGAGTTGGTTAGGTTATATTAAAAGAGCGGTGTTGGCTGGTTTTGCTCTGATGCCTCAGGAAATAATGTCATGTACGAAGCACGAAATTATCGACATAGTAAATCGGTTTTACACACGGAGGTCGAAGCAGCGATTTGGGCTTTGAAATGCATGCTTTCTCTTAAGTGGGGACATGTAGTGCTCCTATCGGACTCAACTGACATGGTCGACATGGTAGCGGACCAAGGGGCTTGGCCAGCATTTACAGCACATATGGAGGTGTTTTCGAAGTAGAGAGCACAATTCACGACATGCGAAGTCCTGTGGATTCCAAGATCGGAGAATGTGGAAGCGGATGGTCTGGCCAAATCGGTGAGATCGCATCACTCTTTCATCTTGTATGTTAACGTTGAGCAACCGTTATGGCTCAAAACTATGTCGAAGTAGGTTCTTATAAAGGGCTGACAAAAAAAAAGTTATATTAAAAGAGCAATAATATTAATTATTCTCGGACACTCATGCATTCATCAAAACATTTTAGGTGGATAAGATTTGTGAGACCACCGTGTTTTGATAATTTTTGAAAATTGTTTATATCATTTTAAATTCTTTTAAATTAGGAAAATTACGAAAAATCTGAAATACTTAAATTATGGTACTTTGTCTCCCCACTTTTTACAACAAACAGGTTGTTACAAACATATTTTCTGTTTTTTCAAATATTATTTCAAACCACCTAAATATCACGCCTGTAATTTTGGTTCGATCAGATCGGTTAAGATCTTTTTTTATTTACTCAATAAGTTATTGAAAATAACCGAATAAAATTTTAATCATGTTCGAGCTGATATTTCGATTTAGTTCATAGGATAATCGGATCAATTGGATTTTCTTACCAATTCTATAAGAATTTTGGTTTAGTTTTGTTAAATATAGTTAGATCCGAATTCTATATAATGTTGACTCCTTCAATTTTAATAACCAATTCTCAACTGAAATCACCAAAAATCAGAGTTTTAATCTCATACCTACAAAATATTACAGGTACACAAAACTGAGCTTGACCATCTACATTGACTCAACTCCTTTAACAAAGAAACAAAAGAGACTCAAACAGAAATTATTAGGTCATATTTTATTAGAATAGACTAGCGAGTAGGAAGCCCATCTTACAGTGGTATGAACCATTTGTGTAGTTTCTCTTCACCTGTCTTCGAATCCAGTGAGGTTCAATATGGCGAGCGGAACCTGTCTGTGGCTCGCATATGGTGAGTAGGATCCACTTCCGGCCTACATTTTTTTAAAAAATAGACTAGCGAATAGAAAATAATAATATAATAATATAATAATTTGAAGAGTTCGAGTCACGTTGGTAAGAGTGATTTATGCATTTAATAAGGTATTATCAAAGGCTGGCTCCGCGCATCAGAGGAGATTATGAGACGTAAGACCTGAAATCTCATGGGTAAAAAAATAATAACAATAATAATTTGAAGAGATCGCAATTTGGTCCCACTTGTTTAGAATATTCAACGATTTAACAGTCCACCACACACATCAATACTTCATAAACCTCTTATATATGAGCCAGCTTCTTTGCAAAACAACATAAAAACCAAAACAGTTTTTCATCATATAATATTCATTTTTCTTAATTTGAAATAGTGTTCTTATATACATTCTTTTCTCAGTAAAAATGGCTTCGATTATTCTCTTGATACTAACCATTTTCTTGAGTTCCACAACTTCAGGAGCCACATCTCGTGGTGGTCTTTTTGAAGTTTCTGCTGTGGAGAAACATGAGCAATGGATGGCTCGATTCCAACGAGTTTACTCTGATGAATCCGAGAAAAGAAGTAGGTTTGATATATTCAAGAAGAATTTGGAGTTTGTCCATAGTTTCAACATGAATCCAAACACAACTTACAAGTTAGATGTTAATGAGTTCTCTGATCTCACCGAGGAGGAGTTCCGAGCGACACACACCGGACTTATCGTGCCAGAGAGTATAAACGGAGTGCCATCGTTCTTTACCGAGAAAACGGTACCGTTTAGGTATGGGAATGTTAGTGATGCCGGCGAGAACATGGACTGGAGAGATCAGGGAGCTGTCACACCCGTTAAGTATCAAGGCCGATGTGGTAACTAATTAACTTAAACTTTTGAGATGCAAATAGTATACTATTACTGTTTATTGGGAGTTTTAAACATTATCAAATAAATAATATGTCACTTTAAAAAAAATCCATACAAAATAATTACTTTATTATTATTTGTGACTATTTATAGGTTGAATTGTGTTAAGGTATATAATAAATGATACATTTTATAAAAATGATTAAAGTGATATGTCACTCTAAATTATGTCTCCGCCAAATTATTTTGTTTAATTTTAAGTAATTTTTTTTCTACACAAATTAACTAGTTATTTTTAAAATAATACTTCTTTTTGTTTTTCTATAAATGATGTTTTATGTTTCTATTTTTGTTCATTTTAAGTGATGTTTTCGATTTTGAATACATAATTTAAAGCTAAAAATCATTAATATTAAACAGTGTAGTTTTTTATTGGTTAAAAGATATGAAGTTAATGACGTGTTTTACGAAAAAATAAACTAAATGATATTTTTATGTTTTATTAATTAATGTGAAAAACTTTTAAATACAGAACGAAGGAGTATTAAAAAAGTAGGATTATTTTATATGTAATACACATAGTTGATTTGTGCTACTGTTGTGATTATATCACCATTAATTTTAACTGCACTTAATATATGCTGCAAAAAAGGTAAAAAAAAAACCAGAAGCATATTGTCAACCAAATTGAATCAGAATAGTTATTTAAACAAAGTTTTTTTTGAAACAAAACCAGGAGGTTGCTGGGCGTTTGCTGCGGTGGCTGCAGTAGAAGGCATTACAAAGATCAGAAAAGGCAAACTTGTATCACTGTCGGAGCAACAACTCTTAGACTGCGACACAAGCTACAATCAAGGATGTCGTGGAGGAATAATGTCAAAAGCATTCGAGTACATAATCAAGAACCAAGGCATAACCACCCAAGCAAACTATCCATACCAAGAATCACAACATACTTGCAGCTCAACGACCCTATCATTATCTTCCCCCGCCGCTACAATCACCGGATACGAGACGGTTCCGACTAATAACGAGGCGGCTTTGCTAAAAGCTGTCTCGCAGCAGCCAGTTTCCGTGGGGATAGAAGGGACAGGAGAAGCGTTTAGGCATTACACGAGCGGAATATTCGATGGAGAATGTGGGACTGATCTGCATCATGCGGTCACAATCGTTGGTTATGGAGTTAGTAAAGAAGGGATTAAGTATTGGGTGGTGAAGAACTCATGGGGGAGGACTTGGGGAGAAGATGGTTACATGAGGATCAAGAGAGATGTGAATTCACCTCAAGGGAAGTGTGGATTAGCCATGCTTGCTTTCTATCCACTTGCTTGAATTTATGTTAGAGTGATGTATACTGTTTCTTGAAGTAATAGAAAGCAAAAACAATACTACTGAGATAATAATAAATTTATATGAAACGTTATTATGGTCCCTACGTTTTCGTGCAAATGGATTGGCCTTTTTTTCAACTTATGTCAGTTTGATGAATACGTAAGCGGTAAAGAAACCAGAACACTTTATTCAAGTTATTTTTCTTCAACATATGTTCTTGAAAGGTTCTATTATATAGTTCTTGAAAACATGTTACGAATATATATATATATATATATATATATATATATATATATATTGATAGCTAGGAGATTTCATATCTTTAACTCATAATTCATCAGGTCCAGGGTTTAGATGCATATAAATAGATCCTTTCATCGAAAAAGGATCGAACTATGGCGTCACTTTACCACAACCCATTATCAACAATGGTAATATGTGGGGCCTAATCGTTGCAATTTCTCTCTCGAAACTTTTAACCTAGCCGCTTTTTTTTCCTCTCCTCATTTCCTTCTTCCTCTTCCTTTTTTTCCTTTTTTGTCTTCCTTTTTCCTTTTTCTTTTTGAGCTTCAAGTCTGGTTTGAGCATCGATTGGTTGTGAGTGTCGGTTTTGCTATCTCCGACGACACAAAGGCGTGGTGAAGCTCAACGAGATAGACTGCGGCGTGTGATGCAATGGAGGGAGGACAGTTGTGTTATGACCCGGAGCAGATCTGCTTGAGGCGGCTGAGGGCTCTGGGGGAGCGTATTTCTGAAATGCCACAATGAAGAGGTTTACAAAGCTGAGTGTCACCGTGTGTCTAGATGTCATCTCTCATTTAAATGAATGTGAAATTACAATAAGAACTCACTTCCTTAATTAAATAAAATAAATAAAAAGAAACTTCCCATCATCTTCGCCACTCTCACCAACGCGCCTAGCGCTAGTTACCATCTAATTCAGACTCGGTTTAACCCTAATTTCCCAGAATTTTCATAATTTTGTTCAATGTCGTCGACTTAAAACGCAAAAATCAAAGCTCCAACAGCACCTCGCCCCAGCCCGATCGAGCTTATACGTTCTGCTCAGTCATCCCCTACACAACGTATACGTTTCTGTAGCCATTCATGAGCACAATTTTCTAAATTTTGCCAGGATTTGTGATACGTTTATAATAATTCGAATGAAAACTGGAGAATTGGTATAACTTAGTGTTGTATTATAACAACCGAAATAAATTGGTACAACTGGACAATTGTTACAACTGGAAAAGTGTAACAACTGAACAACTTTTATTTCTTTAATGTTGTGTTATAACCGAAATAAATTTTCCGTTTTTTGCTCCATCACAAAGACATTACCAACTTAAGAGAAAACACAACATTAAATAAATAATGTTTTATAATAAGACGATAGAAACATCAATCTCCCAATTAAAGAGTAAATGTATCTTGATCACTCCATAAACATAAATAAGCATAAACATAAATAAAAGTTCACCAACTGAAGGACAAACAAAATTTAATTTCACGGTCTCACAAACAAATGTGACATAGGGTAAAAGTAGAAATAAGCTTGTCGGACATACCACCAACCATCCCAACCACGACCACGCGGTAACAAGCTGTTCGTCCCACAATTGCAACTATCACGAACATAGCTTCTTATGAGGTCTCTCGCCATCAGTCTACCCATCCATAAAACGTCATGGATACTTTTCCAAAGATTTTCGGTCTCCTTCATTGTGTGTGACAACATGAGTTTTATAAAAGAAGATAAGATGCCGAAACCTTTTGCTTTGATTCGCCACCATTGCACAGAAGGATTAACCCATAAACATACCGTGCTGGTCTGTTTCCTTTGATTGAAGCGTCTGATAACTGTTTAAATCATCTTTCTCTTCTTTTATCACTACTTTCATAGACGAATCAAAAAGATGATATATAAAACAACGAAACCATCATAATATTTTTTTTAAACTCCAGAAAACAAAACATTGTTATTACCAGGAATTCCAGTCGTCATGGTTTATTTGGGAGAAGTAGTTATGGAGTCTTGCCAAGTACAAAGCTTCAACGTTTCCAGACCTGCGAAATCTCCTAAGTCACTTAAACAAATGGCGTAACGGTTTAGCATCCATCGAGAATTAGGGACTCAAGAATAAGGTAGTTTAGCCAGCGAACATCGCCTGAGAACGTATTCAGAGTTGGCGTGTTGTCTAAAGGCTTTGGACACTCGTTCGAGACTTTGAATATCAGAGAACAAATGATCGGCGACACGTAGACAGATTGAATGGAGAAGATGGTTGGGTAGATTATTCCTTCGGGCAACATTTGTAAAGTTTTTTTCCGTTTTGGTGAAAACAAGATAATGGAGGAAGTTAACGAAGAAAAGAAGTAGTGGGTTTAATGGAAAATATAATGATTCAATGGGAGGCAATGAATGACACCTAGTGCTAATTTAATTGATATTTATTTTGATTGGGGTGGGAGTAGAGTTTTTGTTGGGTAATCTCAAACGTCGCAAAGATAATACAATTGCACTACTACTGTTAGACTGGTTGGTTGGTTGGCTGGTTGAATTAATGAAGTCGATGTTAATGAATTAATGCAATTGATTAAAATGAAGGATTTGATACGAAATCGTACGTTTTAAATGATGTGTTGCAATTTATAAATAGATTGTAAATTAAATTTATTCTTTTTGTTGGTTAAATAATTGTGATATAAACAACTTAATGATGATACAACTAGACGACTACTGTTAGAGTTATGCATGGAAAATGTATACAACCGGACTACTATAGTCGACAGAGTTATGCACGGAAAATGTATACAACTAAACTATTATAGTCGACAGAGTCATGCATGGAAAATGTATACAACTGAACTATTATAGTCGACATAGTTATGCATGAAAAATGTGTTTGAGTGAATGATTTAACAAACCAAACATCCGATTAATAACGAGTCTTAAGAAACAAAAAGTAAAAATGATAAGTAACAAGAACAACACACTAGGAAACATCAAGAAATAAGATCACGTTAAATCTCGATTTGAAGTCCCAAAAACATTTATGACAGCCGTGAAAGGGATGTGATTGAGTTCTCTATCCGTTTTTTTCTTAATAAATATAAGAAGAGGTGTGATTGATGAAGGAAAAGGGATGAGTGTTAAATTGGGTTTATTTTTTTGATTTGATAAAGTAGTTAAGGCCCACAATAAAATAGTTAAGGCCCAACAAATTTAAAAAGCGTAATTGATTCTCTCAGATGACGAACAATAGCAATATTCGAGAGTTACTAGGTAATTGCACATGAGTTCCGAGGTATGTCATAGAAGTACAAGTGCAATTATTCCCAAGTACCAGGTCAGCTTCCTCGTTTTTCCTTCAAATGGGATAATTTCATTTAAAAAGCTCAAAGAACTCACGTCAGCTTACCTAAAAAAAGGGAAGCATTGAATTCAACGCTCCTCTCTCTAATAAAATAATTCCAAATTTTAGGATAATTAAAGCAAATATAATTAAAATAAATGGTGATTATGTTAAATTTGGTTTATGAATTCATGAATTAAGTTTAAATTAAAGTTTTATAAATACATGAATGATGATTTCATCAAAGTTTTGATGTATTCGTGAATTTTGTATTTGGTTTAATGGTTTCCCGTAGACAACATTTCACATTATATGAAACCTTATACCATCTTATGACTAGAATGATGTCAAACCTTTGAATTATTTGATTTTGCAATATTTTTTATACAAAAACATTAGAAAACATGATTAAAATACTAAAATGACGTGGACAACTACAAATTATTAGATTATGTATAGGTTCAACCAAAGATTCTGTAACAAGGTCCAAAGACAACTGTTAAGGATATGAAACTACTCATTTCTTGTAGACAACTATGTTCAGTAATTTCAATTTTTTAAAAATTTCATGTTTTCGCCGGCGGGAATGTTATTTTTTACGTTATGTACGTTAGGTTAGTTAATTTTTTCAGCGTTTTTCATTAATTGCAAATTAGCCCCCTTTACATTATTTGCAACCCTTCGAGCTTCTCCTTTCCCACCCTTCTCTCCTCTTAACCTTATTTAAGAAGCAGTTGTCTTCTTTAACAAAGTTAAAATCACAGTAAGAATAGCGAGGCGAAATAAAAATCAAACACAATCAGCATGGCGAACATAACTTATTCTCTGGCTGACTTACCCGACGAACTTCTGGCAGATATCACCTTGCGCATGGTGAGGTTTAGCTACAAAGATGGTGCAAAACTCGGGAAGTTATCCCAAGCGTTTAGAAGGCACTAGAACTCTCAACGTGTCCAAACGGAATGTCATCTCGGTCCACTACGATTTGTTCCAGCCTTCGAAGAATCGGCAAGGAGTTTAGCCGTAGCCATGACACAATTTTGTGAGGCTGGGAATCCTGATGCACTGTACCGGGAAGTAATCACTTCCTTCTTCGACAATAGAAGAAGTGAGAGAGCAGATGAAAGGCTGCAACAATTAAAAGATGTTGCAGAGAAAGGTCACATAAAAGCGCGGTTTTTGTATGGCATGATTCTAGTCTGCTCGGTTCTCGAAAGAAGAGATGAAGGTTTCAATATTTTGTCTACGCTGATAGAACCAAAGTCGCTAGAATCAATGCTTCATATGGCGCGACTGAGAGACGATCTAACATCTCGTTATTTACCGCAGTTACAGGGAGGTGCAAGTAAGGCCGTTGGTATTCTAGTGGAATATCATTGTGATTGCAACTGTGATGATCAAGAAGGCAACTGTGCCTATATGGACGAAGCGTATGGATGGAATCACTTCGCAATAGCAGTCGCATATGACCCCCCCCCTTATGCTCCGATGTGTCTGAGATGTTTTTGGGACCGTGAAACTAATCTCTTATTCCATACTCTTTATGCACCCTTTATGAACCATTGGTAGTTGAACTTTTATTGTTAGACTTGTTTATGAAGCTCCATGTTTATTTCTCGTTTATTTCTGTTTATTAATCTTACGTTTAGTTGTTTCAGTTGTCCACATTTTTCTGTTTATAGTAGTCCACTCGAATATAATTTCTTGTTTAGTAATCCTAAGTCGTACATAAATTCCTGATTATCCCTTCGAATAGAATATTTATTTAATTTATTTTCACAGTTTTGTATCACATTAATTTCATTTACAAAATAAATACACCTTCTTCTTCTCTCTTACGTAATACGATTTTGTATCAAATCAATTCAATGTATTAACCCACTCTAACAGTAATCGTCCAGTTGTATCATCATTACACCAAAAGTCTAGTCGCATTAGGTCGTCATTTATTGCTCCAATTACATAATTATATCTATTAAACCCACTTCTCTATATAAGTTGTCTTCTACAAGAAAGGAAAAAAACAGAGTTAGAAGACTGAGACGAAAGAAAAAAAACATAGTGAAGATGGCGAACATCAGAATATCTTCTCTGGCTAATTTACCAGACGAACTTCTGGCAGATATCACCTTACATGTGGCAAGGTCGAGTTGTATTGATGGTGCAACACTCGGGAATGTATCGAAGGCGCTTAGTAGGCACTGTAAATCTGAAGTCGTTCTCATCGAAAGTCATCTCGGTCAACTCCCCTTTGTTCCAACCATCAGATCCAGTGATGCAGTAAGAAGTTTAGCTGTAGCCATGGAAGGATTTTGTGAAGATGGTTATCCCAAGGCTTTGTACCGGGAAGGTATCACTAGCGTCCTCGATGACAGAAGAATAGACAGACGACTAGGTGAACGGCTGACACAATTACAAGCTGTTGCGGAGAAAGATCACAGCAAAGTGTGGTTTTTCTACGGCATGATTTTAGTGTTTACGATTGTCGAAAGAAGAGACGAAGGTTACGACATGTTGGCTATGCTAATGAAACCGACATTATTATAATTAATGGATGAGATGTTGCGACTGAGGAACGATCTCACAGATCGTTATTTAGACCATTTAAAGGGAGGTGTTGGTAAGGCAGTCGAGCTTTTAGTGCAATATGATCCTGATTGCGACTGTGATAGAGACTACAATCGGGAGTGTATGGATAATTTGTATGCATGGAGCGAAGAAGCACTCAGTACTCTCCCGCCTAGATGAACCGATGTGACAGAAATATTTCTGGGACCGAGAAACCAGTATCTTATTTCATATTCTTTATGGACCCTTTATGGACGATTTCATTCCATGGTGAAATTAATCTACCGTAGTAGTCCAGTTATGTTTCCTTCTTTTTTCAACTTGTGTTTTCGTTTTTGGTAATTCAAACTTGTGTTTTTGGTTATATGTAAATCTCTTTTGTTTAATATAATTAGCATTAAGTGTCATTTATTCTCATTTAATGCAACCCTTCTTTAATTGAAACCCTTCTTTAATTGAAACCCTTCTTCTTCTCTTATTTAATATGGTTTCGTAGTAGTCTATTGTATCAAGAATAGAGTCTCACCCTTTGATCATCATATGAATTAAAGTAGCATTAGGTGTCTTTATTTCCCAAGTTGCCTAGTTGTAAAGTTGTCCAGTTGTACAATTGTCCCTCTGCATGTGCATGATTACGTAAATAACATTACACACCTATTGCATAACCCAGCCAAATCTATTCCGTTTAATTGAAACCCTTCGTAAATTGAAACCTTTCGTAAATTAAAACCCTTCGTAAATTGAACCCTTTCTTTAATTGAAACACTTCTATTTATGTTGTCTTCTCCAAGAAAGGATAAACCATAAGAGTAAGAAGAGTGAGCCGAAAGAGACAAAAATAGACCAAAAACATAGTGGAGATGGCGAATAGAACTAAATCTTCTCTTGCCAATATAGACGACGTACTTCTCGAAGATATCATGTTACGGGTGACAAGGCCTGGCTTGATTAATGGTGCATAACTCGGGTTGGTTTAATTCAAAGGCGTTTAACAAGCACTGGAAATCTCGTGCCGTTAGAAGAGAATGTCCTCTCGGTCCCCACCCTTTTGTTCCAACCATCGGAAACAGTGACGAAGTAAGAACATTAGCTATGGCTATGAGGGAATTTTGTGAATCAGGGAATCCCGAGACCATGTTCCGGGAAGGAATCACTAACTACTTTGACAACAGAAGAAGGGATAACCGAGAGGATGGGTTGAGACAATTACAAGACGCAGTAGAGAACAGTCACATCAAAGTGTGGTATGTGTATGGCTTAATTCTATTTTGTATTATTGTCGAAAGAAGAGCCAAAGGTAGGGACATGTTGGCTTCCTTGATGACATCGTCATTGATTGAATCGATTCAGACGATTAGGTGACTCAGGTTAGATATTAAGAATAATTTTCTACTGTCTTTAAGTGGAAGTGGAGCGGTTGTGTTGAAATTTCTAGCAGGATATGTTCGGACTGACACAGATTGCACATGTGTTGAAGACGAGGTGCTTCTGATTATAGACCTCGTACTTGGTTGGGAAGATGGGGTCGATTTTCCCGTGGAGCTGGTGGGAGCATTTGATGTTGAGAATCCTTGTCAGACATATTTCTGGCACAAAGAAATTGCGATATTAAGTGTTATTTATGCTTGATATTAAGTATCAGACTGTAGTTGACTAGTTGTTCTGAGTTTGATTAATGTTTAAGGATTTAAACTACGTTTTCTCGATTTTGGTATTCAAGAACTCAGAATTTTAAATAATCGAGTCCCAATTGGTCAGTGAATTTTAAATAATTGGATCCCAATTCATGCAATCAGGTGTAATTTATGCAATTGGGTCTGTTTCTTGTTTTATCCAAAATTTATTTATTGAGCGGGTGGGTTACTGAGTTAACCCATGTTTTCGTCCGTAATTATTCAACTTTTGCTTGGACAGTTTTGTATTATGAATAATTTTTAAAAACGGTGGCATTTCGGCTCCATAATTCCATATTGGTGGCAATTCAGACATTGATATGCTATGGGGGAGACAAACCACCTCTTTCCTTGTCAGATCTAGCTGCTTTTTGCTGCAAAAGTCGTTGAGATTCTTGGTGGGGTGTGTTGTTCGTTGGAGGAGGTTCGTGGTGGTTAGATATGTGACCTAAACGACTCACAACGACTTGGCGGTGGTGATGGTAAGTTTGCTATCCTTATCGAAGCATGTGGAGAGACGTGAGTGACGGTGTTGATGTCGATTTGTCGACGGAGTTGGCTGCTCGGTGAGGAAGAAAGCAGTGGGACAAGATTGACCAACCTCTTATATTTGCGATTTTTTCAGACCTGTGTAGTTCGGTTTAGTCAGTTTTTGCTCAATTCGGATGGATGTAATACATCAGTGCCCGGTTTGGGACGAATTATTAACAAATATTTATAATTAAAAAAAACAATGGTAATATGTTTTATATTTTTTTTTGTGTGACTAAACCATTTCTAATAAAAACATCTAACAACATTAAAATAATTAAAATCAGACTATTATTTTATTAATATTTAATAATTTCAAAATATATTTAGATATATTTAGATATTTAAGGTTCGACAATAACCAGTTCAATGATTTTTGTGAACCAATACACGTACCGCGTCTTGTGTCCATCGTCTGTTTTGGTTGAATTAATCAACTTTAATCAACGAGAAGCTTCCCTGCTTTTGTTAATTACAGAATAAAATATATAACCTAAATATTACTCCAACGCCAATATAATTGGTTGCTTGGCGCAAATTTCGAGACAAAAAAACAATATAAAATTTGGTGTCAGGTTCTTACCGCAAGAAACGGTGCTTCGTAAAGCAACCTTGGCGCGCGTCTTTTTTTTATTTTGCAGCTCGTTTTTTTTAAAGCATTATGTAATTGAATACTTTTATTTAATATCTTAATTAGTCGGTTAGAGATATTTTAGTTTTTATTTTAAAAATAATTGATATTGTAATTTAAATCATTCTAGGCAATATTATGAGAAATCGAATCTGAGTTCGGGATCGCGCAATTGGTTGAAAGCGGATTTGGTTGAGAATATTTGGCTCAAGTTCG
>OVAU01002070.1:0-13224 GCA_900406315.1 Biscutella laevigata subsp. laevigata
CAAGCTGGGAGTCACTCCCTGCTCTCATTATATATAAGATGATGACACGTAACAATTATGTATTATCTAAAATAACATAAAACAGCATGGACAACATAGTTCATACAATTTCATAGGTAACGAGTGTTGCTAGACTAATATATACATGTATTTGGTTTACTGATTTATAAAATTTACAAATCAATCCATTTATATCCAATNCCTATAATGATAATCGAATCAAATCCGATTTCTCAATTATGGATTCTCCGTAGATATTTAATCCCGCAATAAAATTTCACATTTCAGATATCTAAATGTTAAGAGATCTATTAAATGTCTCATATTACAAATTTAATTTTTTTATGGATTAATATATAAGATTTACGAGACAATCACATAGAGTCGATTTTAAGTTTGAGATTTATTATTTCTAAAAATTATTTACATAAAATACAAATAAAGACTGAAAAAAATTTAAAAGGTTAAAAAGAAAAAGAGAATACACGTGGAAGCTGTAGCAAAAGCAGCAGTATATTTTGAGTGTAGGAAGAAAAATATCAGCGAAGCTCTTGGAAGTGAAAGAGAGACCATTTCACAATCAAAATATTTGTTTTTTACTGCAATTCTTCATCTCCTCTCTTTCAAATCTCTATATATATGTGTGATTCCCATAGCAATCCCTTCCTCAAACCATTTTTGCTCTCTCTGCTTCATACCCTTTGAAAAGTTTCTCTCTTTCGTAGCCAGAGACTATAGGCTGTGTCAATTCCTCCACTTGTGTTTAGTCAGAGATTTATATCTCAGAGGNTTTTTTTTTTTTACTGCAATTCTTCTTCTCCTCTCTTTCAAATCTCTATATATATGTGTGATTCCCATAGCAATCCTTTCCCCAAACCATTTTTGCTCTCTCTGCTTCATACCCTTTGAAAAGTTTCTCTCTTTCGTAGCCAGAGACTATAGCCTGTGTCCATTCCTCCACTTGTGTTTAGTCAGAGATTTATATCTCAGAGGAATCTTTAAAAGCATCTTCTTTTTCTTCTTTCTTTTATAAACCCATCTCTATTAATGTTTGGGACTATTACTTCCGGTGAAATTGAAACCGCCACTTTGAGAAGTGATTTGGGGATTGCGTGTAATTTAGGGTTTTCCTGTGGGGGATTTGATGACTTTGGTATGAGACTTGAAGGGGAAAAGATGGCACATCAAGGAGATGATGAAGATGGAAAAGACGATGTTGTGACTGAAACGTTGCCGTTTCAGTTTCAACAATCGTTGCAGCAGTATAGACTTGTTGTTGGGTATGCTCTTACTTCTAAGAAGAAGAAGAGTTTCTTGCAACCCAAGCTTGAAGTTCTTGCCAGGTACNAAGAAACGTCGTCGTTTCAGTTTCAACAAGCTTTGCAGCCGCATAGACTTGTTGTTGGGTATGCTCTTACTTCTAAGAAGAAGAAGAGTTTCTTGCAACCCAAGCTTGAAGTTCTTGCCAGGTACTTCATAGAACCCAATTGTCTTTTGGCTATCTAAATGCTATATGCATAGTTTTCAAGATTTGTGGAACAATCTTTCCTTGAGGGGACTCTTCTTTTCTTGGTGTCTAAACACATCAGACATTTTCTTTTCTATTTTTCAAATTTTGGTTCTTGTTCTCTTATTCTTGACTTTGACATTTCTCTCAGATTTGGTTCTTGTTCCCTTAGTCTTTGTTTTGGTAGTAATTGTTGATTTGCCTGATTCCATTGGGGAGGACCGTTGCCACTTTCCATGTCTTGTCATTTGCCATGTTTTTGTTCCTTTGGTTAGACTTTACACTAGTATACTTGTGGTATCAAGAATCTTTTCAAACCCTCTCATTGTTTCTATGGGGAATATTCTCTGTGTATACTTTTGTTTAGTCTCTATTGAGGTTTGACTTTAGCTTTTAAAAAAAATACTTAATGTTTTGCCTTTTCTNGTTTTGGTAGTAATTGTTGATTTGCCTGATTCTATTGGGGAGGACCGTTGCCACTTTCCATGTCTTGTCATTTGCCATGTTTTTGTTCCTTTGCTTAGACTTTACACTAGTATACTTGTGGTATCAAGAATCTTTTCAAACCCTCTCATTGTTTCTATGGGGAATATTCTCTGTGTATACTTTTGTTTAGTCTCTATTGAGGTTTGACTTTAGCTTTAAAAAAAATACTTAATGTTTTGCCTTTTCTGTGTCTTGGAAATCTTCTTCAGCCACATGTGCTTTCTGCTTAAAACNATACTTTTGTTTAGTCTCTATTGAGGTTTGACTTTAGCTTTTAAAAAAAATACTTAATGTTTTGCCTTTTCTGTGCCTTGGAAATCTTCTTCAGCCACATGTGCTTTCTGCTTAAAACAATGACTGGTTCTACTTAATGGGTTTTTCTTCAGTTTGACTTTTGGTCTCTGCTTTTGCTTCTTTCTAATCAACACATAGCTTTCATTCTTTCATGCTAACAGTAATGTACTACTTTTTGTGTATATTTTAGGAGAAAAGGCATTTTCTTTGTCCCCATTGATTTGAACCGTCCTCTTTCTGAACAAGGTCCATTTGATGTCGTTTTGCACAAGGTTTGTGAGAACTTATAATGCTTTTCAACCTGTTCCATACTTTGAGCTTTGAACTTATATGATTGTTTTCTTGCAGTTGCTTGGAAAAGAGTGGCAAGAGGTTATTGAGGTTGGGAAATCATCTGCCTTCTCCAGATTATTTCTAGTATAGAGTTGTCAAACTCTGTGTGGTATTGTTCTACAGTCTCATGTTTGCCTCCCTTTTTTTGAAGGATTACCAGCAGAAACATCCAGAAGTGACTGTGCTTGATCCTCCAGGTGCAATACAACGTATATATAATCGACAATCGATGCTTCAGGGTTTGGCAGATTTGCATTTGTCAGATTGCAGTGGTAACAATCCTCAACAAGTTCTTTTGACATTGAAATTCAAGGAGTTTTCTTAAAATTCTGTGCAAGTAATTTTCTGGTTTGGCAAATTCTTTGTAGGCAGCATCTTTGTTCCAAAGCAAACGGTTGTCTTGAAAGATTCAGCATCTAGTGCTGATAAAGTTGTAGAAGCTGGTCTTAAGTTTCCACTAGGTACAGTTTAACATAACTTCTTGCCACTAAATGTTGTTATATAGAAATGATGATCATGACAGACCAATGATAGAATTGGTTCAAACTTGTTTGTTTCAGTTGCAAAGCCACTCTGGATTGATGGAACTGCAAAGTCACATGAATTGTTCTTAGCGTATGATAGGCGCTCGCTTGCAGAACTTGATCCGCCTTTAGTCCTTCAAGAGTTTGTTAATCATGGTACTATTGAGTTAAACTTGATCATCCTTGAGCTTGCAGAACTTGATCCTCCTTCACATTTCAATATGCAAGTTGTCCAATAATGTTGTCTCAAAAGATTCAATGCCTTTTTGTTACTTCTTGAAGGTGGAGTTATGTTCAAGGTCTTTGTAGTTGGTGATGTAATAAAAGTTGTGAGAAGGTTTTCTCTACCAAACGTGAGTAATTGTGAGAAAGCCAAAGTTGATGGTATCTTCCAATTCCCTAGAGTGTCTTCTGCTTCTGCTTCAGCTGATAACGCAGACTTGGAACCTGATGTTGCTGAGCTACCTCCAAAACCTTTCCTCAAGGCACTTGTTAAAGAGCTAAAGAGCTTATTGGTAATAAACTTTTTGCTGTTTTTTGCTTCTTATACACATTTCTTCCTTCTTTGTTTGATATGTTTCTGGTTTCTTTTGATAGGGACTTCAACTTTTCAACATAGACATGATTAGAGAACATGGGAGCAAAAATGTGTTTTATGTCATTGACATCAATTATTTTCCTGGCAAGTTTTGTTTTTGTTCACTTAAAGCTTTTGTTATTGAGATGATTGTAAGATCAATGAAGTTTGGAATCTGGATTTGGTGCAGGTTATGGGAAGATGCCAGGTTACGAGCAAGTATTTGTAGATTTCTTCCATAATCTGGCGCAAGTTAGACATAAGAAGAAGATAATGGGGTCGGAGTTAGATGTTCTAAGGATGTTTTAAACTGATGTAAGAGCAGCGGGAAAAATAATAATCTATATATAATGATAAACTATTTTCGAAGTTTATTAATGTAATATTTTGATAGGAACAATATTCTAGATAAACATCAGTATTTGTTTTTTGGAAATAAACTAATGTAATGGTTTTGACTAAAAAAAACTAATGTAATGGTTAAATTAAATTAATAGTAAATTCACTAATTTCAATTATAAAATTGCAATAATTTATTAGATAATTTAATATAAACATGTTTAAATGAGTTAAAATGATTGAGTGTTATCTAAATCTTTGAATATTTAGGATATATAACATCATTATAATGAAAATAAAATAATTCTAATATTTTTTTTTTTGGAGATAAAATGATTATGTATATTTCTAAAAATAATTTTTTACAATGTCAAATGGTTGCAACTTTTAGATTCATGGTTATAAGTATGAATCATTTCAATTTTTATGCAATCATTAGCAGTAAATCATTGTAATTTTTACTAAGTGAATAATTTTAATCTTTATTGGTGAATCATTGCAATTATCATTACAATATTTGATGTTTTACATATATAACATGACTTATTATACAATTTTCAAAATATAAATTCTAGCTATTAACAAAAATTTCTCAAATTAACATAATTTCTCACAAAACTAACATTGTAGTTTTTTTTTTACAAAATCTCTCAATTTTTAGGGTCTATTATCTCAAATTAACATAATTTCTCAAAATACAAATTCTAGTATTTTGCAAAATCAAGAACAAATGACATAATTTCTGAAAATCCAAAATTCGAGCGTTTCACATAATCTTTCATTTTTTCTTAAATATTATCCACGAAGTCTCATTTTTGTGTGGGTTATTACCCATTTGTTAACATAATTTCTCGTAATATAAATTCTTGTATTTTAAAATATATCTCAATTTTCATAGACTACTATCCACTAAATCAACATAATTTAAAATGATTCTCAATTGTAGTGTTTTGTAAAATCTCTCAATTTTCATGGACTATTATCCATCAAGTCAATATGATTTTTATAAATACAAAATACTAATGTATTACAAAATCTCTCAATTTTTATGGACTACTATCTACCAAATGAAAATATTTTCCCAAAATACAAAATTCTACAATTTTACGATCTCTCTTAAGTTCCATGGACTATTACCTACAAAATGAGCATAATTTTCAAAATACAAATTCGAGTGTTTTATAAATCTCTCAAGTTTTGTAAACTACCATCCACCCATTGAAAATAATTTCCCAATATACAAAATTCTTTCTTTTTTTTACAAAAGTTCTCATTTTTTTTGGTGGGTTATTACCCACTAGTTTTTTTCCACTAGCTAACATAATTTCTCATAATATAAATTTGTGTATTTTAAATATATCTTAATTTTCATGGACAATTATCCATCAAATCAACAAAATTTAAAATGATTTTCGGTTCTAGTGTTTTCTAAAATCTCTCAATTTTCATGGACCATTATCCATCAAGTCAATATGATTTTTAAAAATACAAAAAACTACTGTATCATAAAATCTTTCAATTTTTGTGGACTATTTATCTATGAAATCAATATATTTTCCCAAAATACAATATTCTAGCGTTTAACAAAATCTACAAGTTTTTGTGGCATATTATCCACCAAATGACCATAATATTTCCTAAACTCTAGTGTTTTATAAAAATCTCTTAACTTTCATGAATTATTGCCCACCAAATCACCATAATGTTTTTTATAAAGAATCTCAATTCTAGTGGTTTACAAAATTTCTCAAATTTTGTATATTATTAGCCATGAAATCAACATATTTTTCCAAATTACAAAATTATAGCGCTTAGAAAAATCTTCTAATTTTTGTGGGCTATTATCCACCAAATAGCATAATTTTCCATAATCCAAAATTCGAGCATTTTATAAATTATCTCAATTTTCATGGGATATTATCCTTCAAATTATCATAATTTCTCAAATTTCAAGTATTTTACAAAATCTCTCATTTTATAGATTATAATCCTCTAATGAACATACTATGAAGCAAAATCAAAATAAAATATTTTAGCTTTTGACAAAATCTCTTAGTTTTTGCCTATTATCCACCACATTAGCATAATATATCAAAATATAAAACAAAATTTCACGAAATTTCTCATTTTTGTGGACTATTATCCACCTAATTAACATAACTTCCCAAAATACAAAATTCTACAGTTTTACAAAATCCCTCAATTTTCATGGACTATAATTGTCTATCAAACTAGTATAACTTCCCAAAGTACAAAAAAACGTTTAACAAACTGTTTATAATTTTTGTGAATTGTTATCCACCAACCCAAAATATGAAATCCTAGAGTTATAATATCTCTCAACTTTCATGGACTATTATCTACTAAATCAACATAATTTTACAAAATAAAAAATTTGAATATTTTATAAAATCTCTAATAATTTATGAATTATTATGCATCAAATTGAGAAAATTTATCAAAATATAAAATCCGTAATTTTGTCAACTGCAAATTAGTCCTCTGAAACCAAAATTATTCAAAATGTCTTCAATTTTTACCATTCTAATTAGTTATAAACCAAACCGATTTAACAGATTCGATCAAACTCTTTGTCACTGCTCCTCGTCTATTGACGCAATCTCTTAATTCTTAAACCTTACCTACTCTCTTCCCAGCAATGTCTCTTCTCCTCCGAACTTTGCCTCTTCGTCCTACATCCTTTTCTCGTTTCCTCTCCGCCAACACCTTATCTACCGTTTTTTTCTTCGTACCCAAACGGAAAAACTCACTTCACGGAACTCGAAGAACCTTTTCCAATTCCACTGCCACATCTGTCTCTGACGATGCCGTAGTGAAACCGATTCATTCCACTCCGTCGATTCTTAAGTGGGTATCACGCACAGAGCTTTGCGGCGAGTTATCAGTTGAAGATGTTGGTAAAAGGGTCCACCTTTGTGGGTGGGTAGCTCTTCACCGAGTCCATGGAGGTCTCACTTTCCTTAATCTTAGAGATCATACCGGCATTGTCCAGGTTTACGATTTCTCCTAATGTTTCCACTTTTCATTAGCCAGTTCTTGTAACGCAACGATGGTTATCTGGGGACTGTAGGTTAGGACGCTTCCAGATGAGTTTCCTGAGGCACATGGTTTGATCAACGACATGAGACTTGAGTACGTTGTTTCGGTGGAAGGTACTGTTCGTAGTAGGCCAAATGAGTCCATCAACAAGAAAATGAAAACCGGAGTCATTGAGGTATGACTTATCTTCTCACTCGGCTCACTTGCATTGACATATCCTATACGTTTAACTTGAGACCCTGCACTAGGTAGTTGCAGAGCACGTTGAAATATTGAATCCTGTGAGGGCTAAACTTCCTTTCCTAGTTACTACTCCAGAAGAGAACAAAGATTCAATTAAAGAAGAAATTCGCCTAAGGTGAAACATTAGCTATATGGTTAGTTTATTGTATTGAATCTCCAAATGCTAACTGATGCTTGTATGATGTTAGATTTCGATGTCTTGATCTACGTCGTCAACAAATGAAGAATAATATAGTTCTTCGCCATAATGTAGTGAAGCTGATTAGGAGATATTTAGAAGACAATCATGGGTTTGTTGAGGTGTTGTTTCCTTCTCTATTTGAACAGAGCTCTGTATTTCTATTTTGTATATTTCAGTTTTGGTTTAACCATCTTGATTTGTTGTTCGTGCCAGATTGAAACTCCAATACTCTCTAGATCTACTCCAGAAGGCGCACGAGATTATCTAGTTCCCTCAAGAATTCAGGTGCCTTTACTTCTTTTCGTCCTGATTTGTTTCCCATCAGAGAGTGAAGTTCAAGTATATGCTTTCATCATAGTTTATAGGTCTGATTGTATCATATCTCTCTTTTGAAGTCAGGAACATTCTATGCTCTGCCACAAAGTCCACAGCTATTTAAACAGATGTTAATGGTCTCCGGGTTTGACAAATATTACCAAATAGCAAGGTATGTATATGATTTTTGGTTACTTATGCCTGCTTCAGCTGCTTCAGCATTACATTTCCTGACATAAGTGGCTCAACAAGCAGGTTGATGCAAATGATTTCTCTCTATTGCATTTTATTTTCATACTATCAGATGTTTTAGAGATGAAGATCTAAGAGCTGATAGGCAGCCTGAATTCACTCAGCTTGATATGGAAATGGCTTTCATGCCTATGGAGGACATGTTGAACTTGAATGAAGATCTTATTCGTAAGGTTAGGGTATAGTTTGAGCTGTTTTTAATGACTTAATATCCTCTGTGACAGTGAGCAAGTGACTCAATGTTGTCAAGGAATATGTGTTTAAACTTTTTGCTTCTTAATGTGTTTCTTTAAATCCTAAATGTACTGGAATTCTGAAGCTCATTCTCTCTATGGATCTCTTCATGTTAATTCCGTTTGATACTCTTTCAGCATTTTGAATGGTTTGACCTTCGTATGCAGGTCTTTTCAGAGATCAAAGGTATACAGCTACCTGATCCATTTCCAAGGCTAACATATGCTGATGCTATGGATCGTTATGGCTCAGATAGACCAGATACAAGATTTGATCTTGAGTTGGAAGACGTAATATTATATGCTTTTGTTTTCTGCAAGAATTGCTTATAGTGCATTTTAGATTTCCCCAATTTGTACAGTAGCATAGAAGCCTATTTAAGAAATTTAATCCCATGTTCCTGAAACTGCAGGTGTCAAACGTTTTCACAGAATCGTCCTTCAAGGTTTTTACGGAGGCCCTTGAAAGTGGTGGAACCATCAAGGTAGTATGTGTGCCTTTGGGAGCTAAAAAGTATTCAAATTCAGCTCTCAAAAAAGGAGAGATTTATAATGAAGCAATAAAATCCGGAGCAAAGGGTCTGCCTTTCTTGAAGGTCTTGGATAATGGTAAATAGATAAATCATGATTGTGATGCCATATAACTATACTTAGTACATTCAGTGATAATGTCTAACTTGTTTTGCAGGCGAGATTGAGGGAATTGCAGCATTAGTTTCTAGTTTAGACTCAGCGGGTAGAACAAACTTTGTGAAACAATGTGGAGCAGCACCTGGTGATCTTATATTATTTGGAGTGGGTTCTGTTACTTCTGTTAATAAAACCTTAGATAGGTTAAGACTCTTTGTAGCCAATGACATGGATTTGATTGACCATGTAAGTTTTTTTTATTGGCCAATCACTATTTGACGACCGGCTCATCAGACTTATGCCATTTCTTGTATATTATTATAGTCCAAGCATTCGATTCTGTGGGTGACAGATTTCCCAATGTTCGAGTGGAATGAGCCAGAACAGAGACTTGAGGTCTGTTGATAATTTGATTTCATTAATGGCCAAATATGATGTGTGCTTAGATGAGAAGGCCTTTCTGTTCAGGCATTGCATCATCCATTCACAGCTCCTAAGCCTGAAGATATGGATGACTTGTCTTCTGCACGTGCTCTTGCTTATGACATGGTTTATAATGGGGTTGAGGCAAACCAAACAGCTTACCATCTCTTCTCTCTGGATTGATGGATTGGGATTTCTTTTGATACATTTTCTTATGCATACCAGATTGGTGGAGGGAGTTTGAGAATATACAAGCGGGACATTCAGGAAAAGGTTCTGGAGATCATTGGCATCTCACCGGAAGAGGCTGAAACGAAATTTGGCTATCTTCTGGAGGCTCTTGACATGGGTGCTCCTCCTCATGGTATGTGAATGTGTCTCTTGTGTGCTTAGGACCTTTAAGAAAAAATGACAATGTGTACTCTTATGATGATGATGCTGAATCAGATTGGTCAAGCTTGGTTAATGAAACATGAAAATTTGATATGAAATTGCAGGGGGGATTGCTTATGGATTGGATAGAATGGTGATGATGCTGAGCGGTGCAAGTTCCATAAGAGACGTTATAGCCTTCCCAAAGACAACCACTGCGCAATGTGCTTTAACCAGAACTCCCTCAGAAGTCGATCCAAAGCAGCTCCAAGATCTCTCTATCCGCACCAAATGATAGCTCGCAACACAAACACAATAGTATTTTAAGTTCTTTAAGAGGATTCACTAGAGTGATCGTATTGGTATATCTCTTGCCTATTTGTTTATATCAACGCAAACACAATTGCTGCGGTTTCTGAAGGTCAGTGAAAGCAATCTGTAGCCAAAGTTCCAAATGAATATACAGTTTTACGAAAGTAAGCAGCAGAAACAGACTGATGTTTTAAGCTTTTAACTATGACATAGCTACAAAAGCAAGAAAAACATTCACATCAACATATCTTTTTTTCCATTGGAGCTTCTTTCACTCTGCTGCAATTGCTTCCTCTTCATCTTCTTCATTCCCTTCTATTCTTATATCCGGCAGAGTTTGTGGATCAGTGAGAGCTTCCATTTCTTCTTGGGAAACTGAGTTTTCTGAAGTATCTTCTGCTTCCACCGGCAGAGTTTGTGAACTTTCCTTTTCACCTGATTCATCATCACCCTCAGACCTTGAATTCTCGGTTGTGTTTGAGCCTGAGATGTTTTCAAGTATAGAAGACTCTGAAGTTGAGTTTCTTGAATCATCTTGAATGGAATCTCTGTTGGTTGTGTTTGCAGAAACTATTATGTTTGGATCAGATTCATTAAGTGTCTGCTCAAGTTCCAAGACAGTCTTTAGATCAGAAATTCCGGCAGGCTGTGCATCCTCTTTTTGACTCCGATCTCGCATGATTTCTGTTTCGTTCTGCAAAAACCTTGAAGCCTCAAGCAGTGCTGATGTCGAATTGCCATTTACTGAATCACCTTTAGATTCAGTCACTGTGCTTTTGGTTTCTTTACTGGATGATTGGCTGTCACTGTCTTTCAGTTCTGTGGTTGGTTTGTCCACAAAATCGCCACTTTCAGCCTCTCCCAACTTCCAGACAGGTTCCTTCTGGATCTCAACCTCGCTCGCAGTGACATTGGAATCTTTCTCCTGAACTGTTTCATTAGTATTCAGTATCCGAGACTCATGAGAGACTGCACTGGAAGCATCATCAGCTTTGTAATGCTCATCGCGTGCCTCATCAACTGTCATATCAATCTCATCTACATGATTAGTCTCTTTATCTTTCGCATCACTTTCAATCGATTCACTCTCTTTCTCTTCTTCAAGGAGCTCATCATCCTTATCAGAATCTCCTGCGGTTTTCCTCTGATCTTGATCATCAATATCTTCCTCATGTTTGTTTTCTTCCTCATCCTCCTCAACTACTTCCTCCCCTTGCTTATTCTTATCTTCTTCATCCTCCTCAACAACTTCCTCTTCATCTTCTTTCTCCTCTTCCTCATGAACACCATTCTCTACTTTACTCTTACTCTCCTTCTCTTCTCCTCCATGGCTAATCTCTTCTTCATCCTCATCTTCCTCCACATGCTTCTCCTTCTCGTTCTGGTTATGATAACCAGGAAGCAGATCTTTTCTCCCAAGCTTCACCAATCCATCTTCGCTCTCTGATTTCTTAACATCTTTCTCAAAGAATTCCTTCTTCTTATCATGAGAATACTTCACTTGATAGATTAACCAGATGCAAACTCCAAGCAAAACACATATCTGAAAGATATGTTTACCCTTAATACCTTTACTCCCTCTTTGGCTTCTACTTGATGATTTCTTCATCTTCAACAAATTTTCTTCTTCAATCTTCTCACAAGCTATACAAATACCATACTCAGATTCCTAACCTGAGACAACACAGACAAGCAATGACCTAAGAACAAAGCCTTTACAGAACTGACACAAAACAGATCGCGTTCCTCAAACTAAGTTCTAATTTTGGAAGTTAAACTGAGAACCTAAAAACCCCAAATCTTGTAGACCCATGAAGAGCTTCGGTTTTAACGCCTAGAGAAAATCAAGAATTTATTTCTTGAAAAAAGCTTGAATTTATACAACCAAAAGCAAGAACATAAAGAACACACATGGAGAATGCAAGAAAAGATGAGGAGCAAGGGCCAAGAATCAGATTCGGACACAACAGAAAACTAAAAAAATGAATATTAGTCTGAAAACAGAGTGTTTAAAGAGCTTGACAGAGTTACCTGAGAGAAGGAGACAGAGAAACTTTTGAGCTTCGATTAATCAAACAGAGTTTATAGTAGGGAACAGAAAAAGAGAGAAGCTTTGAAGAAGGAAAGAGTGTGAAAGGACAGAGGTAAGGCCCAGACAAACACAAAGATGGTGAAGCTATGACTATTGTCTAAACTCCATCACTTTTTTTAATTATTTGTTGGGATTTTATTTTCAATTATTATCAATTATTGTATATATTAAGTAAACTAAAAAAAAATTAAGTAATCTTCAAATTGTTCAATTTTAATTTATTAAAAACTGAGAAAAATATATTTAATCATTCTAATTAATTTGAATAAGATGATTGTCTAATTATTGTATACATTATTTGGAATTTTTTTTTCAATTGAAAATTATTTATTTCAAACATGAATTTGAGAAATTATTTGAAATTAATTTGGATAAGATGCTTGTCAAAATAATTTTAGAACTAGAAAGTTAAGAAAAAAACTAATGTATAATATTGTATGAGTCAATTCTTGAAGTTGTCAAAGTTGACTAGAGAATGGGACAATAACACATTAGTATAATAAATATAATTGTTGAGACCAAGTTACAAATTTGATATTATATAGTCTGATGTGTGCTCTTTTTTTTTTATCAATTTTTATTAGCAGGTCATTTTTTCTTATTCTGATTAATCAAATAGACTAAGTATAGTTTGGTAAACATTCAACTACTATATCTATATTGGATTATGCGCTGATTCAAATGACTTCCTCTAGGCAGAACCGACCCTGGATAGAAGCTAGTACAGCACCAGCTTAGGGCCTTGACATATTTAAATAATTTTAGGGCCCTAAATTGTTAAAAATGTACTTGGCCTAGTGGCCAGAGACCTATTCTCTTCCTGAAGAAGATAAGGGTTCGACCTCTTGCTAATGGAGTTTTCATTTTCTTTTTTAGTTAATTTAAATTTAATGGGCCTAAAATATTTTTTTGGCTTAGGGCTTCAAAATCTATGGGCCGGCATTGCCTCTAGGTTTTCTTTACAACTTTATAATAAAATGAAATTGAAAATTATACTTTAATTTCTCTATAAAAAGAATTGATCTACTTTATCTAATATTAGAATTGTACC
>OVAU01002071.1:0-13223 GCA_900406315.1 Biscutella laevigata subsp. laevigata
TGGGCCGGCCTTTGATCTGGTACGATCCAGGTACCAACATAATACATGGAATAATATCTGACTTTTCATTCTTATTTTTCAAGGATTAATTAAAAAAGAAGAAGATAAATTATTTTCTTTGCTATGTTTAAACTTTGAATATGCCAAATGTAATAACTTAACCAAAATAAGGGGTGGAAACATAAGAAAACCGACCAGATTACATAGAACAACAGTTTTTTGTATCTTCTATCTAGGTGTTTGTGTTCGGTATGGACCGTCCAGGCAATAAAAAAGTTAGAATTTCAAACTTTTTTATTTTTATTTTATTTTTAGTGTGGGGACAAAAAAACTTAATGCATGAAACTGACCTCTGTCCATCTCTTTTACGATCTAGTCCCCTTCAAAATAAATTTCTCGTTCGAGAATGTGTTTGGACCGACCAGGCAGAAATTATCTCTCGTGGAGATATTCGAAACCTTACGTCCCCAATGAGAAACTATCAAACGATTTGAGACTGCGATGATAAAACCTTACCATACCATGGAATTGACGATTTAGGGCATGTTCGTTTGTGCATCTAGATACAACATCTGGATACAAACGTATGAGATGTTGTTCGTTTGATCCTTTTGATTTGCAACTTGTGAAAGATAAAGCTGTAAGTTTTGAGATAATGATACTCAATGTATTGATCTGAAACAAATGACGACTTTAAATAGCCTACAAGCATAAACAGAAACAGAGAAAAACTAGGACATTATTCAACAACTAAGTGCTAGAACCTAGTCTTATTGACTGAGCTAAACAAACGACCGCATGACTAAGTCTCCAACGACTCTTTATTCAAAAGACTACGATTCCAACATTTCCCTCCCTTAAACTGAAATGCTTTGTAAGCATCCAGTTTAACCTTCACGTGCTTGTACTCCAAGTAAACTTCTCCACTTGACGAACGTTTCTAACTTCACCGGTTTGGTCATAACATCAGCAATTTGTTCTTCTGTTCCACAAAATACCAACTTTACTATCTCTTGATTTATAAGATCCCTTAGATAATGATACTTCACATCGATATGTTTCGTACGTCGATGCATCACCGGATTCTTTGAGAGCTTGATAGAAGATGTGTTGTCACAATAAATCTCCACACACTTACTTGTTTCAGCATTGATTTGCTCCATAATTTTCCTGAACCAAACACAGTGACAAGCACAAGATGTTGCAGCCACATACTCTGCTTCGGTTGAAGACAGAGTAACCACATCTTGTTTTCTTGAACTCCAACACACTGCAGCTCCATTGACAAGAAAAGCATAACCCGACGTACTTTTTCGATCATCAACGTCTCCGGCATAGTCACTATCAGTGTAAACCTCCACCTTCATCTCTGAACTCTTCTTATAAAAGATACCAAACTCCAACGTACCTTTTAAATATCTAAGGACTCGCTTTGCTGCCAACAGGTGTCCCTCTCTAGGATTTGCCATGAATCGAGACAACAAACACACCACATACATTAAGTCAGGTCTTGTAACAGTAAGATACATTAGACAACCCACTAACTGCTTGTACAACGTGGAATCCACTTCTTGTCCACCTCCTTCTTTTGACAATGTAGCTCCTGGCACCATGGGATTTTTAACTGGATTACAATCTGACATCTTAAACCTTTCTAACACTTCTTGAGCATATTTCTTTTGACGTAAGTGAATCCCATCTTGTGTTTGATGTATCTCCACACCAAGAAAGAATCTCATCATACCCAAATCAGTCATCTCAAATTCTTGTTTCATTGACAATTTGAGCTCCTCAAGCAGTTGTTCATCATTTCCAGTAAGAATCAAATCATCGACATAGAGACTTACCATGATATACTTCTCTCCTTTGTGTTTGATGAACAAGGTATGATCATAGTTGCTTCTCTCAAAGCCTTCTTGCTTAAAATATCCTTCTATGCGACTAAACCAAGCTCTAGGAGCTTGTTTTAAACCGTATAGAGCTTTCTTGAGGCAATATACTTTATCTTCTTCTCCTTTCTTAACAAAGCCCTCTGGTTGATCAATATACACCACTTCCTTCAATTCACCGTTCAAGAAGGCGCTTTTTACATCTAATTGAAACACTTTCCAACTTCGATGTGCAGCTACAGCCAATAAAATTCTTATTGTATCCCACCTAGCAACCGGTGCGAATACCTCATCGTAGTCTATGCCTTCCTCTTGTGCATACCCTTTCACCACCAGTCTTGCTTTGTATTTATCGACCTTCCCATCTTCATTCAACTTGGTCTTAAACACCCATTTTACTCCTATGCTCTTTGCTTCAGCAGGTAAGTTCACTAGTTCCCATGTTTCATTCTTCTCGATGGCTCTTAATTCACATTTCATTGCTTCCATCCATTTTTCTTCTTTGGCAGCTTCAGAAAACCGTACCGGATCACTATTTGTCAGAAACAAAGCAAACGCCATTTCTGCTTCACTTTCTTCCTCTGAAACTTTATCTCCAGTTTCATAATCTTGCATCCAGTGTGGTGCTCTGCGAGTTCTTTTCTGCTGTTCTTCTACTGAAGGAATAAAAGCTTGTGTTGTAGACAAAGGAGTTTCAGTATTAAGTGGAGAAATGTCGTTACCTTCCCCATTGACATTTTCTTCACCAACTTCAATTTCTTCTGCCTCCAAATCATTTTCTTCTCCATTTTTGTCCCCCTCTCCCCAATCAAGAACCTCACTAGAACTTCTCTCATCTGCATTCCAGTTCCATTTTTCTTCTTCTTCAAATATCACATCTCGACTAACAACAATTTTCTTCAAAACCGGGTCATAGAGTCGGTATGCCTTTGACTCTTCACTAACTCCAAGTAAGAAACACTTGTGGCTTCTATTATCAAGCTTTATTCTGCGTTGTTCAGGAACATGGACGTGACCTATGCAACCAAAGATTCTGAAATATCTCACACTTGGCTTAATTCCGCTCCAAACTTCTTCTGGAACCATGTCACTTACTGCACTTGTTATGCTTCTGTTCAATACATGACAAGTCCATTTTGCTGCCTCTGCCCAAAATTTGTGTGGCATGTTTCTCTCTGTAAGTAAGCATCTCACCATATTCATGATCGTGCGGTTTCTCCTCTCAGCTACTCCATTTTGTTGAGGAGTATAAGCTGCAGTCAATTGCCTTCGAATACCATTTTCTTCACAAAATTGATTGAAAACAGTTGATGTAAATTCCCCTCCCCTATCTGTTCGAAGGCAACATATGGCTTTACCAGCTTCCTTTTCTACAAGACTTTTAAAGTTCCTAAACACATCAAACGCGTCACTTTTCTCCGCCAAAAAATACATCCAACTCTTACGACTATAGTCATCTACTAGGAGAAAAATATACCTCTTTCCACTTTGAGAGATAGGAGATATTGGACCGCATAAGTCTGCATGAACAAGTTTCAACTTCTCTGTTGCTCGCCACTGACTTTTCCTTGACATTATTTCTCGATGTTGCTTTCCAATATTGCAGACTTCACACACCTTTGCTGCTTCTTTCACTTCAGATATTCCTTTTACCATTTGCTTGTCTTGCATAGTTTTAATGTATGTGTTACTCAAATGCCCATAACGCTTGTGCCATAAGCTCGATGACTCAACTTCTTCTACTTTCAAGCATTTATTCACATCAGATTTTCCATTTGCACACAAAACAAACATGCGGTTTGCTGTCATTTTAGTGCTTATAATGAGACCTCTGCTAGGATGGTAGATTTTGCATGCTCCTTGGTCAATCAAAATAGCTAAGCCTTTCTCTTGTAGTTGCCCAACACTCAGCAAATTATTAGTCAACTCTGGAACAAAGAACACATCTGTTACAGTTTGAGTCATCCCTTCGACCTCAAACTTGATGTTTCCTTTTCCCTCTACTGCTAATCTTGAGTTATTCCCCAACTTTACTGCATGTTTGAATTTCTCATCAAGCCCAACAAACCAACTTTTGTTACCCGTCATATGGTTTGAGCAACCGGAGTCGATAAACCATATACCCTTGTCTTCCTCCTCTTTGATCTCCGTATGAGCCATCAACAACAATTCTTCTCCTTCATCAAACTCAACAAAGTTTGCTCTCTTTTCATTGTTTGGACACTCGTATTGGTAATGTCCAAGCTTGTGACATCTAAAGCATTCAATAAGAGATTTATTTATGTTAGCTTCTCTTCCTCCTCTACCTTTGTTGGGTGAGAAATTTCCTCCTCCTCTACTAGAATATCCTCTTCCTCTACCATAACTCCGATCCTCTTCCACTTTCAACACTTGCTCTTCCGGTATCTTTCGACGTATCTTCTGCTCATGAACAAGCAGTGAGCTTTGTAACCCATCAACTGTCATCTCATCAATATCCTTAGACTCCTCAATGGAACAGACAACATAGTTAAAGTTTTCTGTCAACGTACGGAGAATTTTCTCCACGATCTTCACATCATCAAGATCTTCTCCACAATTTCTCATGTCATTTGCAATGACCATGACTCTCCCAAAATAATCTGTTACCATTTCACCTTTCTGCATCTCCAATGTTTCAAAGACTCTTCTAAGTCTCTGAAGTTGAGCACGCTTCACCCTTTCATTTCCCAAATACTTCATCTTCATTGAATCCCATAACTTTTTCGACGTCTCCTTTTGAGTTATGGTCTTCAAAATCGTCTTGTCAATAGACTGAAACAAGTAGTTCTTTGCTTTAAGATCTTTGAGTCTGAAATCGTCCAAGGTCTTTTGTTGCGCTGCAGTCAACACTTCTCCTTCTTTAGGCTCTTTGTAACCTGGATTGATCACACACCAATACTCTTTTGAACGCAACAAGTTCTCCATAAGTAGACTCCAATAATCGTAATCTCCATCAAATTTAGGCACACATGGGGCACTGAAATTGCTTGAATCAGATGCCATCTCTCACTCTTCTCCACTCAATCAGATCCCGTATGAGAGAGCTCTGATACCACAATGTGAAAGATAAAGCTGTAAGTTTTGAGATAATGATACTCAATGTATTGATCTGAAACAAATGACGACTTTAAATAGCCTACAAGCATAAACAGAAACAGAGAAAAACTAGGACATTATTCAACAACTAAGTGCTAGAACCTAGTCTTATTGACTGAGCTAAACAAACGACCGCATGACTAAGTCTCCAACGACTCTTTATTCAAAAGACTACGATTCCAACACAACTAGATGTTGCATCTAGATGCACATCTCAAATTTCTAGATATTTGAGATGTTGTAGAATATTTTCATTTTTTGAAATCAAGTTTTCTCCAAAAACGCAGGATTAGGGATTTTCAGAAAAAAAACGTGGGAATGCAATTTTCGCGACAAACGTGAGATTGCGACTTTTCGGAATAAACGTGGGATTGCGGCTTTCGGGAAAAGGCAGGATTACGACATTTCGGGACAAACACATGATTGCGGTTTTTTCGAGAACATAGAGTCTTGGTTTTCATGGAAAAATACGAATTTTCCGTTTTCATGCAAAAACATAGAGTCTTGGTTTTTTAAAAAATAAACGCACAATCATGATATCGTGGTTTTTCGGGGAATTATGTTTTTCCCAAGAACGTAGAATCATTTTTTTTCCGAAAACGTGGAATCACTTTTTCGTGATTACCGAAAAATTGAATTTATAGCATTTAGATACTAGATGCAAATACAAAAACGAATAAGATATGGATGCAACATCTAGATGTTGAATGCAAATACAAAAATGAACAATATTTAGATGTAACATCTAGATGTAGCATTTGGAATCAAATGCAAAAACGAACGGAGTTTTAAAAAAAGATGAGAAAGTGCGGATGACGTCATGTAAATAGTTAAGTGAGTATCTGATCGGACGATAGACAAGACAGGAGACCAACCACCACCACCGTCTGATTTAAATGACGATGTGGGCTCATGCTTGACTCTCTGACCAGAACGGATCCCTAAGACACACGACTCTGACATTCCGTTGACTTGACTTTTTTAATATCTAATTCTAATACTTTATAAAAAAATTATATTAAATCTCAACATTCTTCTTCTCCAAGAGATCACGCAGTAGAAATGACCTGAGCAATTTACTGGTTCTCATGAGCTGTACGCATCGATACAAACAAGAATAAGTATATATAGAGATCTGTAGAAATATCGATCCAGTTAGAAATTACTGTATTTAGCTTTAATTAGGACATTAATGGTCGGAGAAGTCGATCGGGTAATGAAGTGTACGTACCGATCGATGATATAAAGAAATGTCTCTTTGTAAGACTAATCAAGACAAAAATATTATTAAACCGAAACCTCGTGATTCTCTTCGTCTGTTTCTTAAGTTGACTTGATTTATTATCACCAAAATTATTACATTTTCCTTTGTTTTTTTTTGCATATTTATGTTATTCTCTGTTGCTCGTCACTTCTCTCTCTCTCTCGTACATTCGTTATCTGTAGAGTATGTAACTTTTTGTTTATACAAAGTCAACAAGTTTTGTCTGCCTCTTATAATAATGGATTCGTGGTTTTGTTGTGTGTATTATTGAAATCTCTCTCACTCACGGATCTTCTTCTCAATGTCAACGAGTAGCTGTTGGAATCAACCAAAACTGAATATTCACGTATAGGGAAAATTATCATATAATCATCCATTTTCACAATTTCACAGAAAATAAATACAAAACTTTTTGTCGACTCTGCAAATTAATTAACTAGACGTTAAACTATATAGACTTCATTCGAGTAGTCAACTCTAACATCGACTCTGCAAAATGTATAATCGATATAAATGGACAACAACAATGGTTAAGATTATAGTATTTTTAGGTACTATAAGTTCGGACGCACACGGTGAGTTACCATGAACTTTGATGCAATTAAGCTCAAAATAAGATTCATATAATCTATTTTCACAAAGTAAAAAGAATGTATAGATTAGTCAAACAAACAAAGTAAGCCACAAGATACAACAACATCACCTTCCAGCTCTCTCTCTCTCTCTCTTTTTTTCTGCTAGCATCAGCTTCATAAGTCAGAAGAGCTTACTCACTTGTAACACAAGTTTCAATGGAGAGGCATGGCATAGTCATAAACCAGATTGATCTTTGTCATCTCTTTGATTCATTTTCTGATAATTTGTCTCTAAGATCTTTAAGAGCATCCACGACTTCAGAATCAAGATTGTGCTTCAGCAATCTCCCTTGGAAAGATGTTGACCTGTATAACAAAAATTAGTTCAGAGTTTTGCAGAACTTCATAAATAAATCTCAACAGAAATTAAAAACTCAATGTGACCTTGTTTCTTGCATCATTCTCTCAACCTCCTTATGCATTGACTTGATCTACAATATAGTGTTTCACATGAGAAGCCGAAAGAAAGCTAATCACAAAAATTATCACTTCCTTTTTATGTATGTATGATACCTCAGAAACCAATGCTTTGCTACTCCATACATAAGCTCCCTGTCAAGAATGAGCTGCAGATTAAAGAACAAGAATACGACTATAACGAGTTTATAAATCCATATGATTTCTGCAATACCGCTCCATGCGCTGCTTGTTGTTGACATACATCGGATGTTACAACCCAAACCTTGGGACATCCATCTTCTCTCAATGCAACCACCTATCAACATCAATATTCATATCAGAGACTTCCCAACTATTTCAACTGTCTTTAATGCAAGAGATCATTTTTTCCTTGCCTCCTTTTCAATCCAAGAGTCAGCACAAGTTTCTCCTGAGAAAATCACATCAACACTGGCAAAAAAACGGAGAAACCTTCTTAGTCTTTCAAGTAAGAAGTGTTTAAGAAAATGAAGAAACCAGATTACTTTTTACCCTGCAAAGTCTTCCTTGTGAGTAGGTAGGCCAGACTTGAGAGCGTCAAATACAACAACCACCTTAACCTCTACACCAATCAATTTCAAATCAAAATGTAGCAAAAACAGCAAAATCTAAGGTTGAAATCAAATGTTTGTGGATTCAAAAAATGTTGAACCTTTAACCATACTAAAGGACACAAGGTCATCAACTAGCTTCTGACGAGCAACATCAAGCCTTCCCTTCATGAAATGTTTCTTTAGCTTCAACCAATATCCACACACATTATAACCATCAACAAGTAGAACAGGAACTGCGTCTTCCATCAGACCCTGATTCGTGCTGTAAAACATTCCCTTAAAACTTTTAGACCTCAAAAACTGTTATTGAAACAAGAAGAAGATTTATAAGCTGAGAAACTTTGAAACAGTTGTAATTACTAGTAAAGCGTATTTGTAGGATCACGGTAGAGTTCACTATCATCTGGTAAGTCTTCTTTTTCTGGTTTCTTTTTCCTGTAACTAGTTGCTGGCTTAGCATTGCCAGATCCTCTGCTCTGAAACTCCTACTTATAACATAACATTTCAAAGGATTAGTAGTCACTTCAGACATAGTTGTGGAACAAAAAGAGATCACATTACTACATGCCTTCCATAACTTCAGAAGCTGCAAGTTATGCTTCACATTCGATTTGATTCGTGGTGGTTCTGGCTCTGAATCCTGCAATGAAAAAACAAAATCTAACCAATGGTTGTAAAATGCTCAATGAACATTCATCATATCCGTAACTACGATACTAGAAAAAGAACCAAATTGATTATAAACTAAGAAAAGGGATTGAGAATTTCAGAATTCACACAAGACCATGAACTTGTAATGTCTTGTAAGGTATGAATCCAGATCAATTCTCTGCTCAATGAACATCCATAGTATTGACAACTCTAATAGATTGATTATAAACCAAGAAAAGGCATTTGCAATTTCAGAATTCTTACAAACCTATGAACTTAATGTTAACACCCACTACGTTTCTCTCGCGAGTTCTCAATCCAATTAGATATAAGAGAGATTTTTGGATCTCAAAGACGAAGCCTTTACAATAGTATGTATCATGTGTGGACCTTAGATTGAGGCTTCTTGCTTTTTCCTCCCATCTTCACCACGAGAACTCTACAGCTCTCGGAGGAAGATGTTGAAAACCGGTAGAAGTAGGCAGCGGAGGAGGAGCCACCTCTATGCGGCGGCGCTCCGGCGGTTTTCATCTATTCCCGACGGAGAATTGTAAAGTTTTCTTCTTTTTTTTTAATTCGTCGCCGAAATGTGAAAAGTCTATAAAATTAGTGGATAATATCATGTCAACGTAAGGTTTTCCCCTATCTTCAAAACTTGAATATTTATTCCGAGTAAGAAAAAAAGGATCCTTTTTACTGAAAAAAGTGTTTTTTTCCTCTTCAGAAAAAAAAATCCAATTTTTAATTCGAAACTCATAACTGAAATACAAAGTTTGATCTACTTATATATAATGCAATCCAGAGGAAAAAGGAGAATAAAGCAAAAAAGTTTGCCGTGAGCTTCTTACTAATCACCAATGGCGAAGGAGACAGTGTGTGTAACCGGAGCAAATGGTTTCATCGGATCTTGGATAATCCGAACGTTAATTGAGAAAGGCTATACCAAAATCCACGCTTCGATTTACCCAGGATCCGACCCGACCCATCTCCTGAAGCTAGCAGGATCCGAAGACATTAACACTGAGATCAAGATCTTTGAAGCTGATCTCTTAGACTCTGAGGCTATCTCGAGAGCTATAGATGGATGCACGGGAGTGTTCCACGTGGCCTCACCTTGTACGTTGGATCCACCAGAAAATCCAGAGAAGGAGCTGGTTGAACCGGCGGTTAAGGGAACTATCAACGTGTTAGAAGCAGCTAAGAGGTTCAATGTGAGGCGTGTGGTGATCACTTCATCTATCTCCGCCTTGGTTCCAAACCCTAATTGGCCGGAAGGAGTTCCCGTCAACGAGTCCTCATGGACGGACATCAATTTTTGCAAGTCGATGCAGGTTCATTCATTTCAATTCAAATCTTTCAAATTAGGAAAACTTGATCACCAATTTGTAACAAACTGTGCGTAATTTGGATTTCTAGAAATGGTATCCAATTTCGAAGACATTAGCTGAGAAAGCAGCTTGGGAATTTTCTTCGAAGCATGGGACCAACATTGTCACTATCCATCCATCAACATGTCTCGGACCACTTCTGCAACCGAACCTAAACGCAAGCTGTGCCGTTTTGCTACAGCTTCTACAAGGCTCGACAGAGACACAAGAGCATCACTGGCTCGGTGTGGTGCACGTGAGAGATGTGGCTAGGGCTCACGTTATGCTATTCGAAACTCCTGAAGCTTCTGGTCGGTTTCTATGCACTAATGGGATTTATCAGTTCAGTCAGTTCGCTGCTCTTGTGTCCAAACTCTTCCCTGAGTTTAATATTCACAAGTTCGATAAAGAAACTCAACCTGGACTTACGTCTTGTAATGATGCTGCTAAGAGATTGATGAAGCTTGGTTTGGTTTTCACTTCGGTTGAAGATACAGTTAAGGAGACAGTCCAGAGTCTTAGAGACAAAGGCTTTCTTTGAATGTCTGATGCATTATATGTTCATGTCAGACATGAAAATCATTTGTAAAATCAGACTTTAGTCTAAATGTTTCTTATTTATTTCAATAACTGGAATCAGTCAAACTAATTCAATCCAACCATCACTAGTACTTACCAGTTTGCTACATCAGACTCTTTTTTACCCTTCTGTGTTATTTACTCTTACTCCTCTGCTGAAAACCAAATCGACATTAGAAAGCTTTATACCAGATCTATTATTAGCTTTAGTTTGAATATGTCCGGTCAAGGCAAACGGAGATGATTATCTTCGTATCGAACGACGTTCTCCATCTCAAATCTCGCCTGTTTTCTTACTTGAACTTCTCCATCCTCATTAGCTTCTGCGTTTTGAAGCTCTCTCAAAGCTCTTTTCGCGTACACAGTGAAAGCTACAGTGGTCACGACCGCAATTATTAAGGAGATTATGTTGTATACAATCTCAACTGTTGTCAAACGTTGATGTCCGTATTGCACATCCGCAAATGTTCTGATCAACCGACCGCTGCGTGTGAATCAGGTTTTGGAGTTAATTTCTTGATTTTATGATGTTTAAAAGTTGTAATCATGGGAAGAGTGAGACCAGACTGACCTGTAAATGTAGATGAAAGCTTCTGGTATCATTCCTGCTATGGAACCGAACAAGTAAGGCCAGAATCTCATGCTTGTCACGACAATTGCGTAGTTGAAAATCGTGTAAGGAAACGGGGAAATCCGAAAGATTGCCACGACTCTGAATTGATGGAACCAGCTTCCTTCTGCAGCTAGTCTAAGAACAGCAGCTTGACGAGGCCACCTTTTTAACCATTGCTGCATTTTTGTAGGAACGAATCATATCACTATACATGTAAGAAAATCATCATTGTGACTTGAAAAGAGAGAAGTGAAGGGTTCTTATACATGGAGGCGATCACGGAACATAAGCCCAATAAGGTAAGGAAGAACCATGCCAATGGTGGTTCCAACCATGATTATAACAAAGCCAAGACCATAACCGAAAATCATCCCAGCTAACCACATGGAAGGACCAGAAGGTATCAAGAACACAGGGAACAAAGCCAAGGAAACAACAAGAACAATTGCAAGCATAGGACGACCAAATGCAGTTGCTTCCCATTGCAAAATTGGAACAAGGACCTACAATCAAAACACACTGTTACGTCCAACAAGTAGAGATTGTGACATGGGAATAACGATATCATAAGTGACTGACTGAGACTTGAGAAATGAGTAAAAGAATAACCTTTTCGAATACAAAGGGAACTCCCCATTTGGCGAGAATAAGTGTGAGCAAGAGAGTAATTGCACATATTAGCAAAGCTTTAAACCACCATATCAATTTTTTACTCCGAATCTCTGATTGAGATGTTGATAACACGGTTTCAGCTGGAGCAGCTTCGTGAGCCACAACTAGCCGAACATATTCATTATCTTCCCTCATATGAGGAACAGAGTCTGATGTATCATCTCTCGACTCTTTCAATGGAATTGACATCTGTGTTCAGAACCTAAAAAGAAACAAGAAGTTAATACAGACCATATTAAATCAACAATGGTAGGCCATCAGAACAGGAAACAGTCACTGTTCTAGAACATGAGGGCGAAAACGAATTACGGAAAATGAAAAACAAAACAAGTGGGGACCAACAGGAGAAAGAACAAACCCTAAAACACATCAAAATCAAATAGAAATTTGGGATAATTAGTGAAAGAAAGGAGAAGGCATATAAACAAAGAGACGACAAAGTTGCTTAGCTTACAAATTTTAGTATCACAAAAACTTCCCAACTTTGAGGACACACAAGGAAATGATATACAAGGAAATAAGTAAAGTTAATTATTACGAAGGAGAATCACGACGATGAACATCGGAATTTCCGATTACGGCTAAAAACGGGAAATAATTAAATCCACTAGAAATCATACAATCGCAAACAACCATAGAGTAATCAAATCACTTAGATCTCTAAAAAAAGACTCATCACCACAGATTAAAACCATCACAAAAGACTTGGAAAGTATAAAGCTAGGGTTTAACCAAATCCCACCTGCCGAAACAAACACAGTAAGGCAAGCTAATCGGAGCTTTTGAAGCTTCGTGGACCAAATGACGGATTAACGGCGGCGTAAGGTCGAAACAGCGTCGGAGAGATTGGGTTGTTGCGGCGGAATTACGTTTGCTTTCAGGATCCTTTTGGTTTTAGTGTCGCTTGCTTCAAAATAAAAAGCATGTTTTATGTGTTAATCTTTTTCTGTTTCTAGAAATTCAAATCGAAATCAATTCTTTTATTTGTTAGCTTAATAAGATTTACTTTTCTGGAATAACGAGTCAGACTATATTATAAAAAGAGAATTATTAAAAAATGATATAAACAGTTGATTAATTAATAAAAATGCCTACCTGACTTGACTTTATTTAATTGGTTTGGAATATTTTTCCTAACCAAACCAAACAAATCCTGAGACGTTGACCGAAAACAAAAGAGCGTGAAGTTGACGCGTCGATCTGTTACGAAAAGGGTCAATTTCGTAAACAAAAGATTCTTTCAAGATTTCAACGAGAGACGATGGAGACTAGAGAGGAAGACGGAGGAGTGATCGTTTCGGAGTCTTCTTCGCCTTTCGATTCCTTGCCGGAGGATTGCATGTTGATGCATCTGTTCTAAAAGTTTTTAGACTTAAAGTGGATTGCTCAAGTCATCACTCGGTTAATTGTTCAAGATATTATTCAATGTCACATTTAAGCTAAA